>VUQK01043266.1:0-15770 GCA_015106715.1 Bujurquina vittata | reverse complement strand
TGGTGGGGAGTAAGAAGAAAAAAGAGAAAAAAGAGAAGAATTTTGTTTTGTAGTTTTTAGTGGGGGGGGGTGGGGGGGGGGGGGGGGGGTTGCTTGGTCACAGGTAGCGGTATCGGTTGTAAAGACGCACTGAGCACCGGGAGGCCAGAATGAAAGAGAAGGCGATGTAGGTCACGGTGACATGACACAGAAGCAGATCGTCTCTAGTTCAGGTCAGGCACGCTTGTGAATACAGTAAATACACACACGTGGTTCAGCAAAAACTGACTTGGAACCTGGGCTTGCATGCCCATTGTAGTTTACAATAGCTGAACATAATTCACTTTTCAGATTATCACTCGCGTATCAGTCTTTCAGTTATTATTTTTGGGCTGGCAGCCAGAAGCAGCCATTAGAACAATGCGCATTGTGATGTCTGACGGCGACAAAACCCAACAATTCTATGAGTTATACCAGGGGATGATACCCATATTGTGGGGGGAAATGGGTGTAGATTAGGAAGGAAAATGACACAATTTCCAATTTCAATTGTGTCACAGACAAAACTACAGCAGAAGTCCTGAGGATCACCATAATGTTGTATCAGCAACATTATATTTCACTTTTTTTTTAAATTGTGGATTACGATCGCAGATTTCTTTAAATGATGATTAGATAATGATTACACACACTAAGTGGATGTTTGCTAAAGCCTGCCATTTAAACTTCAGTTCACGATACTCTGCAAGCAAAGGTATGTTCTCATATTGTCCCCCCAGCCCCAGAGCAGACACTTATTGTCTCAGGGGAGACACGTTGTCTGCAAAAGGTCTCACTCCCCTTTGCGCCCTGAGACCAGCAGCAGCAGCATAGACTCAGGAGCCACTCTCTCCAATAGGACAAACAGGAACCAGCCCTGTATGTGGCCTTGTTGCTTTTTACTATGACTATTGTCTGTGTCTTGAAAATTAGAAGCTATTGATGCTACTTCGGGAGTCCTTAAGTCAACTTATAGAACTTTCTCTGTTTGCCCTTTGGAAATATGCTTCCATCATCATATAATACCTACTAGCACGTGAATAGGCAACACATATAGGATATAGTAAGCTTTGGAAGTGTTGCAGGACAGACCCAGGCTCTGTTTTCAGTCCTTGTCCTAAGTTAACTGTAATATTTTCTTCATGTTTACAATAAAAACATATGCAGAGAAGCCATAACATTAACAACCACTTACAGGTAAGGTGAAGAACGCTGACTATGTCATTACAATGCGTTCTTACACAGGAAACTGTTGACAGTGGCATTCACTTTGTGTCAAATTCCACCTACCAATCCACAAGATTAAAAAAATAGCTCTCAATAATGCCCTAAAGAAGCGGAAAAAGCTCTAAGTTCATCTGGCATCCAAACTTTCCAGATTCCAATGTTATCAAGTATCTGTGGGGAGGCCCCACCCAGCAACCCACAAAACCCAAATGATCTGCAGCCATTGTCCAGACACCGCAAACATCCCCAATCTGCTGCCAATGTCCAGACACCGCAGACATCCCCAGAGTTCGCTTGTCCCTTCCTTGATGGGTCAAAGCTGGTCCGATGTCAGACTGCGGTCTGCTGTTACACTCCACTGGACGACACAATTGTGCAGTGGTTAGCAGCTTCAAATCACAGATGACAGTTCCTCGTTCTCCCTGTGGTTTCCTCCAGCAATCAGAAAACTGGAATGTTGGGTTGGCTGGTTATTCTAAAGTGGCCATTGGTGTGGCTGAGAGGTGGAGAGCACCTAAAATAAAGTGCTGTGTATGCGGAAAAGGTAAATGTGACTTGTAGTGTAAAAGCACTATGGGTGGTCAAAGAGATAAGAAAACCTGTATAAATGATATCCCACCTCGACTGAGTGGAAAGATTCAGTTAAGGTCAGCTCTAGGGAAGCTGCATAAAATTTACCAGGTGGCTGTTCATCTCTTCAACCTTTTCAAAGATAATGGATCAGCATATTCCAAAAAATATGTCAAACTATTCCTTTAACCCCGATTCTTCACTCTTTTGTTTGGTTTTGCCATCACTCCTTCAATGTCTTACATTATATTCTCTATCTAGATTTTGCATCTGCAGTCCTTGTGATATCTGGCCAGATCTGAGACTTAAAAACCCTCCACCTCCCACGCTTGGGATGTCCAAAGAGCGCCGAGCCAAATCAGCGGTCCTGTTCAATTTGAATCCGTTTGTCTCTCCGGCAGGCACACCTGCTGCAAAAGGAGGGGAAAGAAGCCAGTCGGTGTTTGCTCGCAGCGTTGTCCAGCATCACACAAAACATCAGTCACTTTAAAGTTGTCATGCTGCCATCTTCTCCTGCAGAACACAGAGTGCCATGGTAACAGCTATTAAAGGAGATTGATGATGGGTCAAAACAGGCCTGGCGTAGGAGAGCAGAGGGTGGCTATCTCCTCCTTTGGCAATAAATATCTGAAAAAGGTCATTTCTTGATATTTTATGTCTTTACTTGACCACCAACAGAAGTTGATGTATTCACTTCGAAGACTGCAACAGGAATTTTTTTAAAGGGGTTTTAATGACAGTTTAATACAAGTTAAAGTTAGGATGTGGCCAAGAAAAATAACACTGAATGCTCAAGTCGATTAGAAAATAGCCAAAATATACTCTATTGAAATTACAGCATGTCAAGTGTTCTGCTGATGGGCTTCAATTTGTAGTGTTTTTCATGTCCCCCGAGGATTAATGTGTTCTGATAAGGAAACCAAGAGATGCAGAGCTAAACAAATGCACTCTCGTTCCAAAAGAGGCGTGCTGTATTTGCGCCTGCACCAAACTAGAAGCACTCCTGTGATATACTGTAACATAATTTAAAGCAAACACATTTAGCTTTGCTTAAACAATCAAAGCCAGAGAACAATCCTCTCTCTATATAAGGGAGGAACTTCCCTCTGCCTTCCTCGCAGCAATAATGTTATTTTACAGTGGGGGAAGTTGTTTTCCTACTGAATTGCAGTAATTTTTCGTGGCCCCAATGACTGCCAGGCTCTCTTTTCCCTCGCCTTGCAACGTTTCCTTATCAAAGCAACTTTGTAAAACAGTTACTTGTTTGGCTTTAAATCAAAAAGCCATGTGAGGGTCCGCTTGTATCAAGGGCTAAGTTCTGTGCTTAGCTTAGTTGGTTCCCATCATAGTTCAGCCTGGCATGAGGTAAGAGGGATCAAGCAAGCTGCAAACTGGGCTATATGTACATATCTTGTATGACCTGGCCCCACTGTCCAGGGGGTGGGGGGCATAGTTTGGGGTGGGAGGTTCCCATGTCACAGCTAAGGGCATACTTTACAGCATGTTTTTATTTTTGCTACTCTGACTAGCTTCTTGACTCTGCAGAGACCTTTAATTCCTGGTCCCACTATGCTCACTGTCAATCTCTGCATCCCCAGGGGTCAGTTCTATCCATGGGAACATTGGTTGTGACAGCAGATTCCCAGGGGGCACGGTACAGGGTACATCTTGACAGAATGACATAGATTTTTAGCCCAAAAAATTCACTACTGCTGTTGGAGGAGCTATTTCACAGAGAGCCAACTGTGTATAGGCAGGCCACTTGCTCCTTCCGTGAGACCTCAGAAGTAGAAGGATATTTCACCCCTTCCTACAATTGGGCTTTGCTGTGGGACTTTGATGATATAGGTGAGAGCATGATTACGAGCCAGGATGTGCGTTAGACATCCTCTGATGTACAGGAATTCCCTCATTAAAGAGGGACATCTTGATGGTCAATTCAAAACAACCTGCGGAATAAACGGGGGGGGGCTCATCCAGCAATTTCAAATAAACAAACTTTTCATTTATGCAACATGGAAATGGGGCTCAAAAATCTGTAATATCTTAATTATCCTTTGGATTAGGTTAAATAAATTTCAGGGTTGTTTTTTTTTTACTTGAAGGCAAATATACCAACTTTCTCATGTTGTCCAACTACGCACTGCACTTAATCTTATGATGCAAAATGATGAATAAAAAAAAAATACAGTGAATCTGAATACTTTGGAGTGTTGTGTAAAATTCAAAAATACCTGCAGCTTCTGGGTAATATTTTCTGAACAACCTGGACTGCAGCAATTCCAAAAAGTATTAGCATATTTGTTCAGCGTATGGTTCAATGCTGGGGTTCACATCGGGGCCCTTAATGGTCCTGTTGTTTTTTTTCCCCCTTTTCCTGGTTCCCCCCTTTCTCATGTCTGACAAATCGTTTCCAGCTAATTTACGATAGTCAAACAGTGAGAGAACAATACCTCATGGACGTAACAGGGCGCAAGCTCGACCACATGTCCCAGAGAAGAGCGAGGTGCTTGCAGGAAACACTTGCTGAGATAACAAGATAGTAAGGAAAGCAAGGCCATGAAAGGCCGAGTGGGGGCCAGCAGAAAGGAGGAGGGGGCCGCTGACCATGTAGGTAAATGTCAGTGGTGTGAAAGTTCGCTCTAGGCTGACCACTAAAAATTGAACATCACGTGCAAATAGTCCTCAGTTTGAACTGCACGTATTTGCTCTCTAGATGCAAGAATTGTATGAAAAGAGTGAGGGGATTTCTTTCGCTATGTTAGAGATTAACATCTATGACCAACTCTGACCATTAGCTAAAGCCTGGCAAGGACAAACACTGTAGATCTCCACCAACAGGATGGAGTAATAAGCTAGAAGCTGTGGCCATATGGGTGCATATGATATACACAGCCATGCAACAGACTGTTTTCACTGCAAGTGTCTCCCAGACACACACACATACACACACGCACACGCACACACAATGCTCGGACTTTCCTCCTGGTGACAATAAGCATTTGATAAAACAGTTTAGATGCACATCTGCCGAGGTTGATTATATGTATTTAGCCCAGATAATCAATTCTGGATCTCACGTACGCTGTAATTACAGACAGCACCTGTGTCTGGCCCACCTGCAGTCATTATTATGAATGCCAAGCGGCAATTTAACCATAATTATATCAACAGGGGAAAAGGAAACATTCAGCAGCAGTACAGCTCAATTACTTTACTATTAAAAATGCTGCTGTGTTTTCATCAAGAGAGGAAGAGCACTGTCTCAATAGAATTCCTGGAATAATGAACCACCAGAAACCAGTGGATGAAACATGTAAAGCCCCTGACCCCCAAGGCAGATCGGTGTTTAAATCTTTCCAGCTGGGTTAAGGTTGAGCAATACAGGGGACTTGGAGAACAGCAGGATCAAGGTTATCAGTCAGGCTAATTGATGAGTCTAGTTGTTTTCACTGTGCCCAAGTATAAGCAAGAAGAGGAAAAGGAAAGCAGTCTTCAAGGCTGCCATGTTTGTGTTGCGAGGACAGAGGTGAGAGGTCAGGCGGAGCTTTGAGTTTTTAGCTTATTAAACCAGTCCGTCTATTTGACAGCGAGCTCCAGGATGGTGACGGGTACGTTTCTTTGCTTCTGGTGGGAAAGGAGAAACGAGGAAGTGGCAAGCCCTCTCAAGATCAATGAATGTGGTGGAAAAAGGAGTGGCTCAGAGCAGCCAATAAGGGCTGGGCCACAGGGAGCTGCGCGGAGATAACGTAAACAAGGAAACCACCTGATGTGAGCAGGGTCAGATAAATGCTCAGCTCTCTGCGCAGGCAGGTGCTTCCTGAGTACTGCTCTCTCGATCAGTAGAGCCTCACTGCCCTTCTCACTCGATTGCCGGGCTTTTTCTGTTTTCTCAGTCTGCTGCAGAGTTTTACTTAAAGTGACTAATGTGATAGCACAGTTTCCGGTCAAATCGCAATTCAGCCACAATTATTGCCTGCCAAAAGTAAACACTGCGGGACAGTAAATAGCAGGAGCACTGAGATTCACTGAAGTGATGACAGTCACACAGGCAGTAAAGATAAGGCACGGGGCTGTTTGTCACTGGGATTGCATAATGTAAGCATGTTTTGTGGGGGTCTGTGTCTGCAGATAATGGACGCTTACCTTTCAAAGGGATAGACAGGTGAATTTTGGAGATTGCAGCGGCAGTCTGTGTGTTTCCTGCTACAGCCGCAAAACCTGCATTGATTGAGAATACTTCTCTCAAAACTTACCTCCACTGTTGTTCTTTTTCCTTCTTTTTCTTTCTTTTTCACTTTGCTGGTTGGTCTGGGATTGTTTTGTGCTGTCCAATGAGGAAGGAAGTCAGTGTGAGAAAGTGCCTGTTTTTTTGGGACCAACAGGAATTGGCCTCATCACAAGCGGTTCCTTTTTTGCTGCTGGAACAATGCACTGGCGTCACACCCCTTGACTGGACCTCGGCATTTCACATGGAAAAATGTTCCCAGAATTCCGCTCCCAGGCTTGGGGTAAGGCCGAGGATGGGGTGAGGGTGAGAGGGCGGGAGGTGGAGGGCGAAGGGTAATGGTTGTTAGCAGTGTGGGTGACACAAAGTAACCAGTGGACACTTGTCACCTCTACATCCAGGGAATGAAAAGCACCACTCTCAAAATCATGGCACGTCAGCAACATTAAATCTTAAAATCTCTCCAGCATCAATGTGAAGCTTTAAAAGACTTAATAGCTCATCACACCAACTTGAACATTAAATTCTTGCTTTAGCTTTTCAAACAAGCCCCACAAATGCGCATATAAACCCATAAACACCATATATGACAACATCAAGCCAGCAACTGATCACATATAATCTCCTTATAACATTGTGTCTGTAAGTGCTCTCAGAGGATCATCAGAGGTGAAGAAGCTAGAGATGGTGGTGGAGGTATATGAGGTCTGGCCGGTTCTGTGTAGACTGCTGCCCTCACGCCCTGGACCCCGATAAGCCATAGAGAATTAATAGATTGCTATGACAGCCTTATCTGCGCCAACATGAAGTACTTGCAATAATATTTTGGCATACTGTATATTCATTTATTACATTAAAGCAAATACATCAATGCAACTTGCACATAAAATATTATATTTCATTTCTAAAAAAAAAGATGTTTCATTTTTGGTCACTGTGGGAAACAGAAATGATGCATTTTACCCGCCATGGCAATGCAGAAATAATCACTTAGAAGGACTTAAGTGAATAAGAAAAAATAAAACACTTACATATATATTTTTTCAGACCTGCTTTGTATAGACTTGACCGCCAACAGCAAGATAAATAAATTACCGCCCAAATGTGCTAAGTCTACATATATATTATCAGCATCATTTATCACCCTGGCTACTAAATCATTGTGGAGTGTATGAGAACACAAACTGTGAGTGGAAAGATTAATTTGCATGGCACAGTAAATTATTTATCTAAATCTACCAGAAATGTGCCAGTGTTAAACAAAAACATCACAATATGACAGTGAGGAATCGCTACTTTTGCCCTCTTGTTTTGCATGTTTTTTTCCCGCATAAGGAAGAAATTAGTTCTTTAAAATGCAATCAAAGCAGAGCGATGCATTTTTAAATTAGGTTATATTAAAAGTATGACATCTATTGTATGAACATGGTCTGTAAGGAATAGCGATCTTGAGATATGTCAGATACTGGACGGCGATATGAAAATTGCCTGTAAGAGGCAAATCAGAGGAGGCAACTTGGGACTTGTGGGGTCAAGTTGGAACAACAGCCCACAGCTATTAGGGCCTGGCAGCGAGGGAGCCTCTCGCGCAACAGGGCTGACATCAGAAAAGAGGCCTAGTGTCTCACTGTTGAAGCCCATTAGTAAGACACTGTGAGAACATATTCATCACTGTAAACATGAAGCCCTTCCATACAGGCTCATCTGTAAGGACTCAGCCTCAACGAGCCTTTACTGGACAAACAGGCTCCACACGGGTTCCTGACCACCATGCTTAAACTCAAGCACCCAGTAAGCCCCCGCTGTCTCATTTTGAGGCTGGGTAAGCATGGAAGCGGGCCTAAATCATGTCAAACATGGCATGAAGCCCACTAATTCACTGTCCACAGGAACACAAACTCGACGTACAAATGTATACATGTACAATCTGTGCGCTGCACTACTGTTAATATCATAGCCAAAGCCTTAAGATGACTTGGATAACAGTCACTTTATACAAAAGGCTTTGCATCAGTTTGCACTGCAGAGTGGAGATGGGTTTGTGTGTATGTACACAGCGAGCTGTGATGAGGTCAACTACAGTTCAGCTCATTAAACAGAATCCAAACAGAAGGTCACATTTCACTCTGACGGCTGCTGATCGTTTCTGGTAGAACAAGAGAGCACAGAAAGTCCTCGCACTACCTGAGCCTTTCACCGAATAAGTCACACATCTCCGTGCATTGCACACAAATATAACTCTCCCACGTGTAACTTCCAGCGGGACAAATTCCCAGGAATCTATGTTTGCAAAATTGAAAGCAAAGGTAGGAAACTATTTATGCATACACCAAAAAGGAAAAGGACAACTAGGAACTTCAAATCGTCAAAGGAAAAAACAACGGGCCCTCCTAAAATATTTCTAGGTCCGTCTATATAAATAAACAATAATAAAGCGTAGTGTACTTTAGAGGTCATGTGCCCACCACTCAGGAAGTGGAGGAAGAACAGCAGATAAGAGATCATTAAGTCTCTGGATAATTAAACCAGAACCACAGACCCTTATCACACAAGATCACTGCATCTAACAGCGTGGCATGCCAAGGTGAAATTACTAGACGCTAATCATGCTGATGGTGTTCAGTGATTACTGTGAATTTCCCCTGCAGTGACACTGAGACCAAAACTCTTGCATCTTTGAAGATTAATATTGCCAATTACTTTGATGGCAGTTTCCCGGTTCTCAAAGCTGGGCAACTTCAATGAGATGTAAGTAACAGGAACCATTAAAATGCCTGTGATGTATCTGCACTACTGAACGCGGCTCAAACCTGCACTGCACAGCACATTAAAGTAAACGCACCTGTTCACACCTCTCGATAATAGTTGGGTTAGTGTGTGAATTGCAGGGCAGCAATTCATACCCTGTTTGGCCTCCCTGATTGGCTAACCATTGCCATTTTAACAACCCTCTTCACACCGGCACGCTCTTCCCTCGCCTCCATTTATCTCTTTCCTCTTCCTGCTGCGTGGTTTTGGCGTGCGTAAAGCGATGATGCTTTGACTTTGGGAAAGGAGGATTTCCTCAAGGCTACGGTAGCTTCTTCCACACAAACAATTATCCTTGCACCAGTAATCATGCAATAACTGCCTGGACACACACACACACACACACACACACAAAAACATGTTTTGGCTTTCATGCGTGTCCTTTGCATATTTATTGTCTGTTTGAGGACAATGGTTAAAAAACAGCGCAGAAGGGAAATGCATCTGCTGAAATGTGGCAGGATGTGTCACTGCTCAGCTTAAGTTGACAGATGTGGTGATATCCAGCATAGCTGCATGTGCCAAAGGTGGAGCTTTCTCTTAGGATCAATAGTGAACATTGAGGGGGTGATTTGAATGATCATAGACCTTTCCTGGTGGTGGTGGTGGGCATGTGTGTGTGTGTGTGTGTGTGTGTGTGGGGGTATATGCTGTGCTGCTTTTTGGCATACTAGCACATAGACAGCTGCTATGCACGTGATCCTAGATCACCCTGCTCTATTTTAAGCATTTCAAACTGAGGAGAATTTGTTGAAAAGGTGCAGAGGCGTGTCATAAATCGCACTGAACGCACACAGGATGTCATTTTGCTACCAGGCATCTTTTTGGCCACCCAAAACCCTTGCACTGACACCTGCACGGATCCCGACATGGTGCCAGTGACCAAAGTGTGTTGATGGTCGTGCTGTAAGTGTGGAGCATTGCTGGCATGGCTTTGTTATGTCAACAGCATAGAAAGATGGGGGGTGGAAAGTTCCACAACAGCACCTCGGGCTCTTATTAAGCAGGCAACCGCAATGTCAAGAGCTTTGAATTGAAGCTGAAGGTTTAAACTGAGCGAAAACAGACATACATAACAATTTTAAACAAGGTAATTTAGGCCATGTGTTCAAAAGCTTGCAAACACATGCAGAAGCGGATCAGTAATGAGTTTTAGGTCCAAAAGTGTCACATAAATCACGCTGAGTTATACTTCATCAAGCTAAACATTCACAATCATGCTTTCTTCTCAACAGTTAGAAATCTTTAATTGGCTTAATCTTTCTGGAAATTCTCTGATGTCTCCCATGCTTGCAGAAATGTTTCAACAATTTGGGGTGAAACACTCAAACATAAAAGTATACGTGCGAGGGTATTTTCTATATCTTTAGTGTTAGAACACAAGAGCTGCTTGGGTTAAGCACAAAGCTGTGAGAGAATGAAGCCACCCCTTGTTTTTTCTAATTGCAACAGCAGGTGATTTCTCATCCCAGGGCGACATGCTTAGAAGCCACAGATCCATTGGCAGCGCACATCAAAAGCCCCATTGATTGGCCGGACAGATTGGGGCATAGAGATCAAATGTGCTGTAAAGAAGTGTTAAACGCTGCGCATTAAACAGGCCAGATATCTGAACTAAAAGGGACCATCTGTCAGCATTGTACCTACTTTTCTATTGCACTTGCCCAGATTGTTGATACTATTGGAACGGTGACCAGGACCGTGGCACCGAATGCTATAGAATAGAAGAGAAAATGGGATGATGTAATGTAATAAACAATGTAATAAAAAGAAGGAAAAAAACTTCAGACACATACTCCCACAGCACTTAGTGTTTTCATATCAGTTCATATCAATTTTCACTTGGGTCATAAGGTTCATTCTCCAGTGTAAATTTACTGTAAATACATAGTGACATTTAACAAATCCATCCATCAATTCTCTTCCAATTATCCTTTTCAGGGCCGCGGGGGGGCTGAAGCCTATCCCAGCTGTCATGGGGGGAGAGGCAGGACAGGTCGGCATTTAACAAATGCAAAATTAATTTAAAAAGGTCTTTGATACCTGATAAATTTATGATTAACACAATAAACTTAATGTGTTCAGTAAATAATAAGTTAAACAGTATTTTGGTGTGACTTTTCACATAGTTTTGAGAATGCATACTCTGACTCATTTGCTAACCTTTAATTAATAAAAAAAAATCTCCTCTATAAAGCTAGAAACATTGCACATCTGATACCTGGTTGGATTCAATTATTATGATTTTGGACGATGAGCTTCCAAATCACTCCTAAAAACCTAAAAATGATGGGAAAGATTTCCAGAAGAAGAAGAAGAAGAAAAGTGACTTCAAATAAACTAAACAACTGCATCAGACAGTTTCTCATAAATAGCAACTTGCCAAATAAGTCCAAATGAGTCAGCAGCCACTTTAATATCTCCTCATTTTCCAATCAAAATGTTATTTTTAGGATTTGGATGCCATCTGAATATATACATAAGAACAATCACTTTACAAAATACTGTCACAAAGAAAAATGATGCCCTATGCAAAGCCGCGGTGGGCCGATCTCTGTTTCCATGGCCGTGTTTATTCTAGAGCAACGCGGCAGAAAAGACTCTGTTATATTATTGTTTGCATTGGCCAGGAGTAAATAGCTCACAGAGCTAAGGACTAAAATTTACTATTAATTGAGGTCAGCGTTTCTCTCTATTTATATAATAATAACAATAATAATACAACGACGGTGATAAAAATCACAATTTGTAAATATTAACAAAGCCTAGAACGTGCATCCCCACAAAGGCGCTTCTCTGCATCTCGTCCAAGCCGATGTTTTCACTCATGTTGCACCAAGACGTTCCAATCCAAGCATCACTGCTTGTTTAGCACAGTCCACTTACTTTACAAGGAATCGAAACCCGAGCTACACTTGAGAAACCTTAGCCCGACTCCATCAAATATTAAAGTACATGGGTGTTTTTGATGTGTATGAAGGGAAGGCAGGCACACCATTACACATGTCTTAAGAGACTGATGAGGCTCTAGAGTCTGTGGAGGCCATATATATATATATATATATATATATATATATATATATATATATCTCAGTGAGATGCCCAATAGATAAGTGAATTTTGACAGAAAGCAGAACACTTAGTTTAAACCAAGCACTACACAAGGCTGCACTGATGCACCACAGGATCTGTGTGATTCAGTCAATGGTGGGAACGCCAAATACTTCAATACAGCAGAGGTACGAGATGTCTGAGCCTATTACTCACACTGCTCCAGACTCAATAGTCCATTGTCTCTGCCCTAAAGTGGAACCTCAAACCTATAAGTCAAAGGTGGGGGGGTTACAGATGAAGTCATCTCGGCAGGAGAGCTGTTCAACCACACACCTTCGTGGCCAGGGAACGCTTACTAAATCCTGTTCCCTCACTGTAAATCCTCCCAGACAAGTTGGCCTGCTGCAGGGGTGATAAAGGTAACAATGCCTGCGCCCAGCGTGAGTTTTCATGAGATAAAATTGCATACAGCGTGTGAATTTATTTGCTCTGCCGCCTTCATATGCCTTCATATACTGCCGCCTTTTCCCACTTGGAACAATTATATATACACTTGAAACTGTTAGTTCAACAAATTGTTCGGCTGCCAGTAGAATCTCAGCTTTGTGTTTATTCAAACATAACCCTTTTACGTGATAACTGTGCATCTACAGAAATCAATAAGCCATGTTAGAGCATTTAGAAATTGTGTCTATAGACTAAATATTTCTCCAGAAACAGGCGTGTTGAATTTTTTTATGAGGTTAAGTGACTTTTTGTTTCAAAAATGCAGATTCCTCCCCTGATTTATCAATGACACAGTGTGTTTAGGATGTAAATCCATTATGAGGAAGGCTATCTGCAGCCCCATCTACTAAAATAAACACAAGGCACAATCAGTGACCCCTGAAGACAGCTTTGCTTACAAATGACCATTTATAGTGAGACCTTTTGTGTGGTCAGCCAACAGTGAATCTACACATGCTGGAGGCAAAGACTTTATCTATATTAACACTGTTTTATCTTCGGTTAGGCATGGACAGTAGCATACAAAAAAATCCCCCCAGCCCCCACCACCTAGGAACAAAATCATCTGAAATTATTACATATGTTAATGACACTCGATGAGAAAGGGGGAAAAAAAGTTGGAGAGGAGAGTGGGCGGTGTTTACCCACTGACATTGTCTGTAAAGGCGTATATAAACTGGGAGGGACGTCAAGCATCCTTCACTGGGAGTCACTATGCGCTGATGCTCCGCCACATGCCCGCATCACTGTTGGCAAAACAAGCCTCACATCAGCACAGCAAACACAAACAACATCTAACCGGCACGATGGATGGGCAACATAAAGACCGCAGAATGACTCACTTGTGGATATTGACGTTACTGATATTTGTCTAACCTCAAGCACACGGATAACTCGGTCTTTTCCAACTTCTTCTGGATACGGATTGTGGAGCTGGATCTCGTCCTTACACGCTTTGGAAAAAAGGATTCTATTTATTCTGATCACTTTATTTTTATCATCACAGATTTTTTAAAAAAAATATATATTTTTTTGGCTATCATCCCTCTGGAATAGGAGCGTCTTTTGTGGGAGGACAAACTGTTTTTTAAGGATACGCACATAAAACTAAAGGATGGCCGTTTGGTTCACATCTATCCTCGCAATAGTTATAACAGTATCTACTCAGGTATTTTTCTCTCATTTTTTTCCTTGTATTTGGAACAAATGTAGCTTGTTCTGTGCTCACTCTTTATTTCCTTTTAGGTTTTCGGGACGGGTGTGTTCGAGATAGAGCTGCATCATTTTCAGAACACGAAAGGTTTGCTGGCAAACGGACTCAGCTGCAGCACGACTGGCTGCAGGACTTATTTCAAGGTTTGTTTGAAGAACTTCCAGAAGGAGGTGTCTCCTGGAAACTGTATATTTGGCAAGGCCACCACACCTGTTCTGGGCACCGACTCCTTCAGCATCCAACAAGACTTCAGGCTGCGTCTGCCGCTCAACTTCACCTGGCCGGTAAGAGCACCTGTCCTGTGCGCACTCGTGTACGCGGAGACCAAACAATGTACACGGCACATTTAATGCAAGACCAAAGAAAAAGGCTCCTTATAAACAACACTTTAAAATGTATTTTAGATGTAATACTTAATAGTCTGTTTATTTTCATTTTTTTGATGTAACACCATTTTTGTGCAATTTAAGCCACGCTTAGCGATGAGCTGATTTTATTACTCTTTGGCTAAATTTGAGAATAAAGTTAAACTATGTGGACTCATATATGACATAATCCAGTTCCCCTATCTTCTGCATAGATCGTTTGAAGTGCAGCTACCTTTTAATATTATTGTACCCCTTTACAAGACTCCTACACCCCTGTTTCAGTTAAACAATGCTAAATATATTGCATTTCAGGGTTTTTCTTTTCTTTTTATTTTTTTGTGACCTTTATTCCTTATTTGTCCCCACAGGGTGCTTTCTCCTTAGTTATTGAAGCCTGGTATTCTCCTGCAGCGGAGCAGCCCGGAGGTGAGGACATGCTTATTGCGTTTTCACCACTAGAGGGAGGCAGTGTGGGTGTAACCTGCATTACTTCTTACCAAAGAGACGCTTTAATCAGCCGGTGCACGTATGAAGTGCTGGCAAAAGCATCTGGCGTTTCAGCGTCATGGATTCGTGTTTGTTAGGATGTCATGAGTCACACGGCAATCTTTTGCAATCCAATCTCACCAACACAATTGTACTTCCTTTGTTTTATTTTTGGCATGCATGGGAAAGTGTACATCGCTTAAGTGAGAATCTGAAGCCGTGCCAAACGCCCCCATGACAGCCTTTTCCTGGATTTTACACCTTTTTTTGTACGGTCCTTCTAAACGGGGGCGCGTAATGGTCGTATGTGAAGGCAAGAGGAAATTGCAGTAGGCCTGTTGAGATTGTGTATTGTCTCAAATTAATAATTGTTAGATTTATTAACTTCTGAGCTCAGCCTGCATTTTAACCGGTACTTAGTGTGACCCAGTTTGTGCGTTTTCTTCACAGATACCACCAACCCCGACTTCTTGATTAGTTCTTTTCCCATCCAAAGACAGTTGGGAATAGGGCGTGAGTGGTCCCAGGATGTGCTGAGCGGGACGCAGACGGAGCTAAGGTACTCATACCGGTTCATCTGCAATGAAAATTACTACGGGGACACTTGTTCCAAAATATGCACACCGAGAGACGACCGTTTTGGCCACTACACCTGCAACCCTGACGGGCAAATTGCCTGTCTGCCGGGATGGAAGGGAGAATACTGCCAAGAACGTAAGCAAGAGTAAAGACACTGTTCTGTGTTTGTAATAAAAGGTCATAAGTGAGGTTTCGGGAGGGCGCATTAGTCCTTAAGCATAAAAGTTAGGCCTTTAACAGTTTTATGGCGCGTATCGGATAGCCACAAAGGAAGAAAGTTGTTTTTTTTTCTTACATTTTTTTCCTTTTAATTGTTTAACACAACTGCAAAAAAATAAAAAAAATCTTGTAAATTCCAGAATAAACATTTCTGGGTTTTTTCTACCTTTAATTGGCCTGTATCAAATTACCCGCTGGGCCCCCCGATCACAGGTGTGCATCATGGGAGGACGCCAGGCACGCACACCAGCGAGGTTAAGGTGAAATGTGACGACAGCCGACCTGATGCTGCTTTCTCTCTGGGCGCATGCGGTTTAATCCAGGGCGGTGGTCGCTCGGTAGCACGCGTCGGGGTTAATCGCGGCATTATCGCCCGCCACGCGCCCCTAAATTGCAGCCCCTATTGTGGAGGCGGTGAGGGGCGGCAGCTGCACACGGGCCTCGAACAGTCCGCTCATAACAATGGAGCAGCTGTCCTGCTTTTTTTTTTTTT
>VUQK01043265.1:0-18740 GCA_015106715.1 Bujurquina vittata | reverse complement strand
GAAGTTGAAAGGTTGTCATGTTTTCCACTGGATGATAGTATTGGATATTTAGATATAGTGGGGTAATGCTTGAGCCTCTGATAATGTTGAAGTTATTCTGATGGGATATGAAGTTGAAGTAAATGAGAATACATTTTACCTGAATATGCTAAAGATGCTCACAAGATGCTGGCATAATTTGTATCTTTTCCAGCGCTTATTCGACCAGATTTATTTCTTTGGATTCTAAAAGATCAAAGGAGTTTAAGGAGTGGCACATTGACAGTGATTAAAATAAACAGTATTTTGTTAAGATGTTCATTTAAAATTTAATACAGTAAAGCCAATCCAAGACACAAACAGCAAGACAGTTTTTTCTAACTAATTAAGCTACAGGGAATTCAGTGCATATTGTAGGTAAACAGACAGAGTCACGGGAATAGCAATGGAAATTAAATGCTCTGCTGGTGTTTTTCTCATTACAAGATGAAATGAAACATTTATCACTGACTTTCATTTCACTAAAAGGCTGACATTTTGTGGGTCAACCACTGATAAGTGGACAAATTTCTTTTATTTGCATTATGATTTATGAGTTCATTCTGTGCTTTTACATCAGCTCAGAAAAATTGTTGATTTCCAGTTCTCTGTATGTTCTGACCTGTTGTTTTAACTTTGCTGTTTCTTTTTTCTTGTCTTCTTTTTACAGCCATTGAGGTGAACCTGCAGAAAGCCTTGGCTGAGGCCTCTGAGACCTGTACCCAGGAGTGTCTAATACTGGGCCACTCTGACAGCTGCTGGATGCCCCCAGCCCTGGCCCAGTTCCAGGGTCCTGGCAGCAACAGCCCCATCTCCACCCCTACCACCGCTGCCATCACTGCCACCCTCCCCTCTTTCGGTTTCCAGCAGAGCTGTGCCCGGGGAATAAAAGTTAACATGGGCAGCATGGGGGTCATGGATGGCCGCCATACGTTGGGCAGGTCTGTGCCCAAAAAAGATGAACTAGACAAAGGGATCAATCGGCCACAGTTCTACAACACCCTGGATAGACACTGCAGTAAGAAGGAGGACCCCGTCAAGGTCATTCCCCTGGCAAGCTTCACCTCTCCTGCGCAGCAGACACCCACCGGTGGGGGCAGCGGCTCTTTCTTACATGAAAACCAGTTGTAATAGTAAAAGACAGATCTTCATTGGCCTACACGTGACTCCATCCAAAGATGGCCTACAAGTCTTAGATTAGTATGTATGCATATTTGTGGCGGTATGCATAATTCGAATAACTTGACCAGCTCGGTGATCAGCTCAAGCTCAGTTTTACTAATTAAGACATCTGAGAATGGATTAGACAATAATGATGTTCAAAAAATTCATATAAAACCAGTCTGACAAGCAAGGAAGGAGCAAGCAAGGAAACGCAAATCTTAACATAGAAGACACATGTACAATATTGGTAGTTATATGCCAAAGTAGATCCATCACAGAGGAAAAAAACGAAGATAATTTTGCTTTCTGTTCAGTGACGTTTGCTTAGCGATAAAAAAAGGGCAGTGTACACCTTTCTCTCCTTGGGTTTAGCTTTGCGACACTGTTCTAAAAGACAATTTCCCGGCACAGAAACAAATGCAAATGCAGTACTTTGTGTTATGTGAGCTAAATTGGGCTAAATGCTAATTACAAACTCTTGAGTGGATGGTTTTTCTGTTGAAGTTCTAGTGAAGTATTGCTCTGTAAAGCACATGGCACAAACCTTTTTTGGTGTTGGAATATGTGTCTTTTGTCTCATCTGGACATGTTTCAGAAGTCTATTTTGGTCAGGGGACTGCAGAAGGATAAAAAAAAAAATCTATAAAGCATAACTAGGCCAATAGTAGTGCTGCATCTTCGTGTTTTGCATTCTCCATTCTCACCCTGGACCAACGCATCAAATAAAACGCACAAACACAAAGCCTTGCACATACAGATATGCAAAACTGTTATTTTTTTTCTCCATATGGTTATTGCTCTGTCTCTGCCAACTTTATTAACAAAATGTCCACTCTTAGCATTATCTCAGTAGTTTAGCCTTGAAAGGAACAGACAGATGCGCTTTGGAAATGTAGCCTCTGTTTTCTTCCTTTTTTATTTCCGTTTCTCTCATTTCACTGCCGAGAAACATTCACATGGTAACAGCTCTGGAGCCAATTATGAAATTCTCAGTCTAATTACTTTGATGTGTGATCTCAGTAGTGACCCTCATTGTGGTTTGGAGATTTGGAATGATTCTATTGCGTTTGCTGAAACATGCTCTGCATGTTCAGAGACAGTGAGAGGGTGGCAAGAACACAGCAAAAGCAGCTTAACACTTCCTCTATTCCCACTGTATTTTTAACACCTGTGTTCTTGCTATTAATTACTACTCTGTTTTCATTTCACTAAGTTATACGGCAAAGTTTCTATTACCAGTTTTTACAATGTGTTGACAAAAATTTCTTGAGGGCTTTGAGTCTCGCTGAATTATTGATGGTAATGTTATTTTGGCAGTTATCATAAGGATAGATATTGGTACTATTTGAAAGGCCCTCCCTGCAGGCTGTCACTCACAAGGTTCCATAAATACACTGCATCACTGCCTGTGTGTGCAAATTGCACTGATGATAATAACTACTTCAGACTAAGTTCCTGCTGTAACAGATTGGGTGCAGTATAATCTATTGCTACAGCAATAAGTGACTTTGCTGATATCCATTTTTCTTTCCTGTAACATCCAAGCCAGGTGTCTACATCATCAGGTATATGATTCATGTGATTCATTTTGTTGTACCACCTTGCAAATTGGGAACAGGCCTAAATCTATAATGCAACACGGTATTCTCCAGGGAAGGTGCAAGGCAAATTGTGTTAGTATGCTATTAGCTGCCACACCTATTCTCTCAGATCAGAACTCTTATCCTTATAAAGGGGATTTATCTGAGACTGTAAAATGATCACTTAAAGGAACAGTATGTCAAGGACTTAAAAAAAGGGCAATTCAATTTCACCTTAGTCAGTTATGAAAATGAATTGAATTCATAAGTTAAATCCTCCTATAAACATCCCTTGATGAAAATTGCCCTGTTTTGGAATCCAATTTCAGCCTATTTGCTAACACTTTCATTTTCTTTTCTCTGTCATTTTCATATCATTCCACTGGTGTCGGCGACGATGCGTGGGTGTGGGAGTTGTGGGGCAGGGAAGGGGTGGCACACGATGATATGAACAATGCATTTTTAATCAAAAGGAGCACATATCAAAAGGAACATACATCATGATGTCACTGAAAATTTAAATTTGATCTCTTTGCCAAATACAGATCCAGCACTTCATATCTGACATCGCAACATGTGATCCAAAGCCTGTCTCAAAATCATTAAAAGTCTTTTCAAGTTCTCTCTACAGTTAAGGGTTAAAAAATTCATAGTTGATTTTTTTTCCAAAATAAGAATTAGGCTTTTAAGAATCATTTACCTTTGTTAATTTAATAATTGTAGGTAATATCTGCTTGTAGAGTGTTTCTAAATGTGGTAAACTGCGCTTGCCTGATGTCATGAAAGGAGAGTATTTACAGAATATGTACGCATTAACATGCGGTGTCACGCTGTAAGAAAAATGTGATTTTCTTTTTAAATACACTGCCCAATCACACATGTAAAGTGAGCACAATACTGCCTGTAACCCTGACTGTGTTTTGGCTTACTGCCTACATAACTCCTATGTACTGTATTATTGCAGCAGATACATTAAAGACTACATGAAAGACTACTTCTAGAGGGAATTCTACAATAACTGCATGAATGTATATCAGTAGGCTGTTGCTTTTGGCAAAAATATGATTTTTTGTTTTTATTGTATACCTGCATCCATTTTGTTGTATCACATGTCCTCTCACAGGTAAAAGCGGTGTTTTATTTATTTTCAGAACAAAGAGCATACCATATGAATGTTTTTTTTTAAGTGGTTCCTCTGAGTAAGTACTCACTCTCTCTGTGTCAAAACTTTTCATCTTTCAAAAAACATGAAGTAAAAAAGACTAAATGTTGAGTGGTCACAGGTTTTTCACTTTGCATGATTCTGCTCTCACTATTAATTTTTTAGATTTTTCTAATTTCCTATGCCCTAACAATAGAAATAGAGAAGATACTATACATAAAAATGAGGATTCCTTTTTATTTTAAGAATATTTCTATTCAAAATGTTTTATGGTTACCATGTCAAGCCGTGTCATAATTTGCATGAACTTCCACAAGGCCTTCTGACACTTGATTACATGGTTCATGCATCAGTCATTAGAGTTGATGTCGGTATTGATGTTTACTGTTTTGTCTGTCTTATGGAACAAAACAAATGTTACACCGTGTATATGGTCAAGCCTTGTGATGTGTGCATACCACTTACACCTATGCGCACACAAATATCAAATATCTATACTGTCAGGTAAGCTGGAATTTAAACTGTACATAGCAGTACCCCCTAAGAACTAACTAGTAATAATGGTCACAAACTGGAGAGAGACACACATGGTAAATACTAAAGCCTACAGACTCAATACTATAAATCACTCTGTTCATAAAAATGAAAAAGGGAAAAAAGTAAGAAGTGACGAGATGACAATCTCTGTTGTAATGTAACATGGATACATATTATCAATGAGAGTGTGTTTGAAAGTGTTAATAGGTGATAATTGTATGTGCGTAAATGAGAGTGTGCATATCAACTTGCATGTATGCGTGGGTGTGTGTGTATACTGGCGCGCTCATTGCCAGAGCATTTTATGTACACTAATGTATCTTGTACAAAAACTATATCAAAATATGATATAAGACTTAAGTATATGCTTGTAAATTAGTCATCAGTGAGTCAGGTCAAGTTTGCATTGAGAGAAGGCTTCAGTGCTTGCCAGCAAATCTGTATTTCTTAGTTAAAGCTATACAGTCTGTGTTGTTATGCCTTGTAAGATATCCCACTTAAACCTATGAAAAAAAATGACCTTACATGGTGAAATGATTTTTCCTGTCATTGAATTTTACTTGAGCCATTAAATATTGAGTCCTTGAAGAATTCATGGATCATGTTTGTCTTTCACTGTTAATTGTTGTTTGATAAGGTTTTTCTTAGAGCCCTGGTATATCAGTGCAGCAATGTGAGAGCATACTGTCATCATATTCCAATTATGACAAATACAAGCTAATGATAGAAGACCCATCAAATGGGAATTGGCATATCACCTTTTTCATTTCTGCAAATTAGCACTCCTGAGGAAATAATTCAACCTATGAGATTACATGAGGAGTAGAGAGGTAGATAGGACGGAAAAAAATACCTCAGGGCCATGTGCTAAAATTTGAACTTATGATTAACCTAAATGTAAGTTACACTGCCTATGCCAAGAATAAAAATAAAATAATAATAATTGAAAATGTGATAGTAACCATGCCATTTTCAGATACTGTAATGTAACTGGTTAATTTGCACATGCAGAGCTCAGTCTTGACCGAGGCACTGTTGGAGCCGGTGCTACTGCTGGTTTTTTATTTTTCATTTGTTTTTAAATTAATTTTTAATTTTTGCTTTCAATTTCATTTGCAATTTTTCCATTAGTTTGCTTGTTAGCTAGTTTTAGTTTAGCTTCAACCTGTCTCAGAGTTTTTGTTTTTTGCTTTCCAATTATGTTGGATTGTCAGTGGCAAGATTTAAGAAAATTAGAACAGATATTGCAACACAAACACCCACAAACACACATTTTGCAAGTGCAAATGAATCAAAAGGGTCTTGACACAAAATTTGAACAAGCTGTCAAAAAATTAAGAAATTAATTTGATTTGATTGTTTTCCCCTGTGTTAAAGTCTGCAGGATGTATTATTACACCTTAGGATGCTTTATTTTATGTTGTTAATGAGCAATAAGAAAAAGCAAGTGACAAAGAAATAAACAGTGGCTGGACAGGGGTGAATGCTGAAGCAAGGTAATGTGAGGTAATAAGATGGGAGACAACCAGTCTCCATCAGACTGGTCTGGGATGAACTGAACAGAAGGGTGACAGTAAAGCAGCTGAAGGGTGGAACCCATTTGTAGGAACAATGTTAGGAGAAAGATTTAGAATATACTGCATGCCAATGAAGGAAGGTACAGAGTGACTCCAGCTGTTGATTGAAGTAGAAAAATATTTTAAAAAATCCCTTCATCAAAACATTTGAATTTCAGTAACAACTAGAAAATACAAGTTTTCTTAAACATTTGACCAATAGTTTACAATATTTGTATGGATGCCACACATCCATTGAGAAGATTTTTCCAGCAGCGATTGCTGTTGTTTTCCATGATTTCCTGAAAGAAATATCTGTTTTGTTTGGCAGTTTTGTTTTTTTAACTGGAAAAAAATAATAAGTAGAATGAGACTGAACAGTGACTGTAAATTGCTGTTTTGGAAAACCAGCGCAAGAAGCTGAAAGCTGCCATGAAGCTCAGCAGAGGCCAAGCAATGAGCAATTATGGAGGAAATTTTTGCTTCATTAAAAAACTCCTGTCATAAGCAATTACTCGTGTGATCTGCTTATGAAACAAAGATATTGATTATAACTGAAAAAAAAAACATTTTTTTAAACTTTATTGCCAAAAGGATTCACTCACCCACCCAAATCATTGAATTCAGCTGTTCCAATCACTTCCATGGCCACAGGTGTTTAAAACCAAGCACCTACTGTAGCCATGCAGACTGCTTCTGCAAACATTGTGAAAGAATGGGTCGCTCTCAGGAACTCAGTGAATTTCAGCTTAGTACCATGATGTGATGCCACCTGTGCAACAGGTTTAGTCGTGAAATTTCCCCGTAACTAAATATTGCACATTCAACTGTAATATAACAAAGTGGAAGCGATTGGGAATGACAGCAAATCAGCCATGAAGTGGTAGGCCATTGGACTCTAAAGCAGTGGAAACATGTTCTCTGGAGTGACGAATCACACTTCCCCATCTGGCAAGGAAAACGGTGCTCGTCTGACGGCACTGCGCCAAGTGTAGAGTTTGGTGGAGGGTGGATTATGGTGTGGGGTTGTTTTCCAGGAGTTAGGCTCGGCCCCTTTGTTCCAGTGAAAGGAACTCGTAAAACTTCAGCACATCAAGACATTTTGGACAATTTAGTGCTCCCAGCTTTGTAGAAACAGTTTGGAGATGGACAAGCAAATACTTCAGGCAATATAGTGTATATTGTAGCTACTGGATCATTCCCATCATTTTCTTCAGTCCAAAATAATGGCAAACAGTCCACTTATAATTTATAACTGAGTAAGTATGTCAGTAAATGCGTAAATACTGACTTACAGTTGAAATAAAACCCCAAACCAGTGCTCAGAAATGTATGGAGCTCATTAAGGTTTTACCCCATAAATATACCAGGAACATCTAATATACGAGCTGATCGCATCCACTCAACACAGTGTTTGCAGTTCCACCAGACATGTATTCCACTTTGTGTCACAGAAAATAGTGTCGGTGTGTTTTCTAGCAAAGCTGCCTCAAGCTGCACAGAGTGAATGAAGAGGGAAGCAAATCAGACAGCATGGAGAACCAATATTTCCAAATAGAAGACCCCATACACACCACTTCTGAAACACTCCAGGTGTGATTTGAAACCATGTGAAGGACACGACAGGACTGTGTCAGAGATGAAATGTCACAGATACACACCATGTGTTTCCCCAGTTTGGTTCTATATAGAAGTGAAGAAGTGAGTTTAGGTTTAAGAGAAGAGACGAAAAAAATATTAATATAATTATTATTATTGCTTTTAATACATCTGTATTAAAAGTGTGTTCCATTCTTCCATTCATCTGGCCGTCCTTGTTACAAATTCATCCATCAGCCAGGTACTTATCTCAATCTATCTATCCATGAGAACTTTGATGCCTCAAAGCCAAACTCTAAAACAACCTCAACAATCCCCTTGGGCTATGAATCCTACCTGAGGCCCTTCTGGCTTAATGCTTTATCCACGGTACTTTCATGAATACACAAGACCTCAGAGGGGAAACCTGAGGCATACAGTACACTATTGATGCTCTCAACAACAGGACATGACAGGATCTCTTGGCACTGACTCCTAACTTGTGTGACACAAAGAGCCATGTCATGTAGCTTGTAAGACTTCAAAGCCTTTCTGGACTGTGTCATCTTGTAGCATCTTCAGCATATGTTCAGTCCCCAATCTCCTTAAGGGAGCTGGCTTTGACCTGGCCCATTAGTTTTCCATGGTAATTGGCTAATAATGAGACAGCAAAAGTCCCAAGGATGTCTGCACTGTCAAAACACATACCCAACTGCACCAATCTGCATTTCCAGTAATTACTGCATATTTGAATAGAAAGAACTTTGTGATCCTTGCAGTGGGTTGAATGCTTGCCACACACACACCCCACACTCTTGTTCCCATCTGCTAACAAGACCAACTTATTGTAAGCCTACTTAGTTCTCAAGGTGTCATCTGTTGAAGTGTCAGGAGAACATATAGAGATTGTCAAACAGTACACTCATTTCAAATTGTAATTAAACTGGCCATCAGGTACCTAGAGGCTGTTTAGTCAACAGCAGGGTACTAATTACTATAAGATGACCTTTGGAATAATATCTGGTGAATTATTCATAGTTGAGAAAATTGCTTCGGAGAGATGCCAACGACATCCAAGGGACGACTGAGTGTACACATACTCAAAGATTTCAGGCTGGCTATGAAAATAAGGTCACTAGATGGATAAAACAAGAACTTCTTGCTTGTGAAAAAGAGGTGGCTAGAAAAAAGTATAAGGACAAAATCCAACTTTTCAAAAGAGAAATGTTGGCAGCAGAATACACTGGCTTATGTAAAGGTAATGTAAAGGATTTCAGAGAGAAAACATCTCTGTCTTGGGATGCCTTAAGAATATTAACAACTACAGCAAAAGGCAGTGTGGTCAAAAACACAAAAACAACTGTCTATATTATTTATTATTTTCAACTTGTAATAGTTTCTAGTGGAACATAAGGTAATTAATTTAAGTGAAAGAAATTCATACTTGTACATAAAAATGAAGAAATAAAATTAAAGACAAAAACACTGATTAAATGTTTCAACAGATTAATCTGCCTCATCATTCATCATTTTCAAAACCACTGACAGCATCTCTCTCATGTTTGAAATGTTTCTGCGAGGTATTCTGCACAGAGTGTGTAGCAGTCCTGGATAGTTACTTATCCATCTCTGCTTAACCTTTAGGGATACTCTGCGGAAATTAAAACTAGGATCTCACACAAACCCTTCACTGTATTTCTGTGTGACACAAATAGAATGATTAGAAATCCGCATGGCTAAATCTGTAATGGGGAAAAAAAAGAAAAGAAATTGCTTCTTTATGGCGCTAGTTTGTTTTACAGTGACTTTATCAGTAAAGCACAAGAAAAGTCACCCATCAAACTGGTACTGACTTCATGGGGAAGTCCTCTGAATATTCAATAAGATCGCAGCTGAGTATTTGCTGGATGCTTTGAAAGAAGGTCAGAAACAAGACTCTTTATCACCATCGCAGAGGGCCCAAATGATTAGTCAAAATTTGAGTTAATTGGTAGTAATTAACACGGACCTTGTTCTCTTGGACATTGGAGAGCTGCCACGATGCCAGATCCCACCCTCTCCACCTGCCATTGGAGAGCAATTACTGATAGGAGTCAGTAGACATTAAAATGTATGCAGCTGCCTGTGTGTCTTTATTTAAAATACTTGGCTCAAAAAAACTTGCTCACATTTGAGAATCTAATGCGATGAGCTTTTGCATTTGCACATTTTTTGTAGGTTAATGCATCTCTAACAATCTAGGAATATGCCAACATTCTGATGTAACCTCTTCTTCTTTTGTACATTCGTGGCATAAATGAATGACGTTTTAGACACAGTGCTGCTTGGTCCTCTGCCTGTTTCACGTACATGTTCTGCAGACAAACACTTTCTCTATGACACGCCAAATGCTTAGCATGGTATTGGGTTACATTTTAAGTTTAGTCAATTAACATGCTAATATTTGCTAGTTAGTAATAAACACAAACTGCAGCTGCCGATGATAGGAGTGTGATTTTATTGTGTAAGTATTTATCCATACAGCTAATGAGCTATTCAATATTCTGACCCCCTGGTAGGAGGGAAGAGAATGAACAGAGGATTATTAGAATCAAAAGTCATCACAAATCCAGGGATAAAACATGTGCTAAACTCAGTGTGTGTAAATTTAATGGAAAGGGTTGTGGAAGGGTTTCAGACCACACAGCTCCATACAGCCACAGCCTGACTAAACTGGCTTTTCAACTTAGCTAAAAATAAAAATAAAAAATTGTTTGTTCCCTTTAATTCATTAATAACAGCTATCGCTAGCTCTACCTTTCTCAGGGTTATGCCACCTAGTAGAAAAAAGATGTTTCAGGTGTTGGCTTGCCTGATAGGTAATGAAAAGAAACGAAGTTCACACTGTGCCCCTTTCGCAGTAAGGAAGTACTTTAGTGAAACTGCTTTTACTGCGAGTTCTTTGTGCGCATCTAAAGACAGTATCACAGGGCAGCCTGACAAGCCCGTTCGTGTTCCGCACACATGCAGCTTTCCTGCAGTTAAGGCAGCAAGTCCCTGAAGCTCTTCCTCCATGGAGTTTATTGTCAGAGTCTATCCGATGGTAGAATGCTTCTCCCTCCTCTTTGAAATCCGGAAGATCAAACAAAACAACAGCGTTAACGCAGGGTGTGTTTGAGGTTTGAATATATAATCAATTTCCAGGGTTAGATGTTTTATTTGTTGTTGTATTGTTACTATATTACAAAACTGATAGTCAATGACTTAATAGACAGTGCTGTCTTTTTACTTTGTTTTTTTGTTCTATCTATCTATCTATCTATCTATCTATCTATCTATCTATCTATCTATCTATCTATCTATCTATCTATCTATGACATTTTAGTGACATAAAAAATACTACAGTGGGCTTATAAACAGATGAAGTAACATTAAATATGTGTAGTATGCCGTAATTAGCGCCAAATATGCAAAAGCAATGATACAGTTTGTCCTTCCAAAAGCGTATTATACTTGGCAATCAACCTTTACTTTCAAAAACATCTTTTGCACAATGGCAAGTGAAAGCATGGTGGGATGAAAAGAAAGAAGCAACAAGGAAAATCAATATAGCAATTATGCGTGCACATAATGGACATCAAGGTGTTATTCCGAGAAACCAAAAAGGAGAGGTGACATAAAGCCGATTCGAATAGTGCAAACAATTCATTTTCTCAGATCTGGTGCTTCTGGCATATATTTAGTGTCACCTGGCTGCAAAAAAAACAAATTGTGTTTTTTGTTGTTTTGCCATGGCTGAAATAGCACTGTTTGGCACTATCTAATCACCAGGTTATTCTTTATGTTTGTACACAATCACCAGCCTCTGATAAAACTCAGTTTCCCATTATGCTTTTACCGTTCACGAAAAGCCTAAAAACACAAGCAACAAACACAGTAATTAGCTAATTGAGATTTTAGACAAAATAAACACTCACAGAGACACACACAAAGAGAGAATGTTGGAGGGCAAGTGCAGAAGGAAGGACGGGGGAAGCAGATAGACGCACACACTGATACACCTCCATCACTCCATGCTTTTACCTGCTCAACAGAGGTCACCTCCAGCTCTGTCAAGCTTTGTAGGTGGGTCAGAGATCTGGATTTGATAACTGGAGGGAGTTTAGAGAGCAGACATTTGACAGGCATGACAATGCTCTGACAGCCCTCATTGCGCAATGATTAATGACTGACATCCTTGTCGCCTGTCTCATACAGAATGCAAATGCAGCACTGTGAGAAAATTACCCTAATACGGCCTGTAATTGGATGCAGGATGTATCATATAAAGCAAGAACGGGATGGGGCTTTTTGTTCCTGAAACAAAGCTTTATTATTGAGAACACTACAAAGTAGGTGAGAGAGATCCTGCAGGATGATTGAAAATGACCGCCAGCAAATCCTTCTCATTTGTAGCAATTCATTGACATAGCAGTTGGTCCAGGGATGAGCGGAGGCAATGTTTTGGATCTAGACTTGAGAAGTTACTCCTGGCTCTCTCGTTTTGTGCAATAAACATTTTCCTTTGGCTGTTTGGATAGATTTTTCCTTACAGTCATTTATACATTGTAAGATATAAAATAAATACAGTATTTTCTTATCAAAAATGATCATAATTTGGCAGCAGGGCAGCACAGCAGTTGGAGGAATGCTGCATCTTTGTTTTCACAGGAGCAAAAGGCTGGTGATTTGAGTTTGTATATGTGTTTATATTTGTACAGCTTTGCGATGCCTTTGAGTCTCGGGGTGGGAATAATACTGGCAAAGGAAGGGATGGTGTGGTGTATGCTCACATGTTAGTGAAAAGCGTTCCTAAATTGTGGTAGTTTGGGAGCAAAGTTGTGACAAAAATAATGTTGGTCATCACTCTCTGTTTTGATTATCTGCAAAGCGAGTTTCCTCAAGTTATTTATGGACGAGTATACATCCATCCACGTGCAAATGTTATCAAAGGATTCTCTGTTTTACTGGATGTGGTAAATAAACTGGACTTTGGAGCATTTTGATCGAAAATTCATACCAGGGGATTTTGATCAGTCACACTGGAAGGAACACACAACAGAATATTTTTAGTATATTAACTCTCCAGCCAGGGGTAATAAGTTATAGGATAAATGTTGGAATGGGGGAAAGACAGATTCACATCACTCTTTCTTTCTGCCGGGCTTGGGTATGAGTGATCATAATGCCATTCTTTTACTCCGTGATCTGACGTGCAAGAGGGTTATTTTTTAATACAGAAACGTCAGAGAGGTCATCCATGAAAACTGGAAAACATTTTCAGAAAATCCTTGCACGTGATAGATTTGACTGGAATAAAAATCTCTCCATCTGTCAACCAATCAAAGCAATTAGCCACTGGAGTTGGTGAGCGCCGAAGAATGATAAATGGCAAATTGACTGGTTCTTATACTGCATAGTGCTTTTATACTCTACCTGAGCACTCAAAGCACCAAACATGTCACCCATTCATGCACAAATTCATACAAGTACTTTTTTCTATGTCTAAGTGCTTTCTAGCTAACATTCACAGACTGATGGATGCGTCTGGAGCAACTCAGGGTTCAGTATCTTGCTCAAGGATACTTTGGCATGCAGACTGGAGCAGCCAGGGATTGAACCACCAACCTTCCAATTAGCAGATGACCTACTCTAGCTTCAGCCACCCCAAAGAAGAATAAAAAAACAGGCTTTTATCTGAGATATTTTGAAACATAGTAAGCAGTCTTTGAATCTAGCTGTTAAAGACTTGTTGCCATTTTTTTTCTTTCTGTTTTTTTTTTTGGCATCACATCCAGACACCGAAATTCAATGGACAAATTATCTGTAATAGATTCTCAAAGCTGCTACTGAATGAAGAACACAACAGACTGTGAAAAAGACAGTTTTTCCTTTTCTTCACACATGCACATGACCAAAATTTACAGTCCATCAAATACAAATAAAAATTCTTGGTACTTATCAAACACTCAAGAAATCATATCTATTCACTTGCTTTGAGGACTCAAGTTAGAGCATTTAAAATCTGACAGAACAAGAAACTGAAACAGCAGGAAGTGGTGACTAGAGACCGGTTAGTGGCCATCTGCAACCATCGGTCAGGGAATAGACTTTTTTTTTCCTAGTGACCAACAGCTACTGGAGGTTCCTCGGAGTCATTGTGGAATTGATTGCAAAATAACTATTTATTCAGGCCCAGACTGGTAAGTGCTCATTGCTTTAGTTGCTAGCAAGTTGCCACAATCATCAGAGGTTTGTATGGAAGACACCAACTTGTCTGCAAACTACTCACCAAATAGTAGTGAAACTATAAAAACTTACACAAGTCCCACATAAAACTGAAGGTTCATTAGTAAAACTGAGTCCTTCCATTTGTTTAGAGACAGACTGCCTCATACTGGACCACCTTACTGCCTTTCTCAGATCCCGAAAATCAGTGGTATGTGTTTAAAGTTTGAATGAAAACAAGTTTAATTATCCACAAGAAATTAGCAATATTATCTGGAGGTGAACATTTTGGCAGATGTTAAGTTAAACTGAAACTGTCCCTGTAATTTTGAAAATTAGAACTACAAATTAAATTGCAATCTGTGGTGCCAAATTCTGACTTTAAACTGAAGGTGAAAGTAAAAGTCATTGTGTGTTTGTATTACGGAAGTTTTAAGAATAGAAGATAAATTTGTTGACTGCTGTACTATCTTCTGTGAGAAATAAAAAGCATTTTACTATTTTATGACTTTGTGCATAGCTTATAGATATACAACAGTATTTCTATAAGCTTTCTTTCTTAGGAGAAACCAAATCAGCATCATGGCATTATATAAGATGCTTAGAAATGTGACTGTTTTTGCTAACAGAGAGAAAACCACTCACACATTCATTTCAGAATGAAGATGTTAACTACATTTCCGTATATTCCTTAAATTTAGTGCAAAAGCAAGTATAGTACTAGTTTAGTAGTAAATTAATACTATATATTACTGTTATCAGTCAATCAAGCCATTTCAAAACAAAAATTGCTGCATTTAAAAAGTAGCATCATAGTCTTACTGGGAAAAAAACAGTTTCAACGATGAGGAATGAGCCAAGTGAATGCATTTTCTGAGTGAACCCTACTTATGCCATATCAAACCATGAACACCAAAAGGATTAGCATTTTGTAAAGGCTTGACATTGAGTAGGTGCTCTGGGTGCTCCTTTCCAACAGCTGGCTTCAGAGTTTAATGAATATGCATGACCATGACTTTTGTCATTGAGTGTTTTGACAGGAAGTGCAAGTTCACTTTCCCTACTCAGAGTCCCTGAATCAGTGGCTCCAGACAAAAGAAAGGCTAGCGCAAATAAAATCTGACTATTCAGAAATCAAAACCAAGTACTTTGTTCTTGGAGGAGCTAAATCTATTTTTATTAGCTTTCATTCCCAAATCACGGAGTCATTTTTTTTCTAAAAGCTTCTTCCCTTTGTCAAGCTCCAGTGTTGCTATACAAATGACCCTGATATGGCTTAATTCAGCCATACAGTAATCCCTTTCTGAATGCTATACATCAAATGAGGAAGTGCTTTAATATAGGAACTGAATCAAAAGCACAGCTGCACTTTTCATTCGCTGCCAATCAAGTACCAGATTGGACATCAAAGGATGTTATTTCGACTCACAAAATATTTATGTTTAAAACATAAAATTTATCATTAATATTTTAAGAGTTCATTTTTTTAAAGATTTTTTCCCCTTTGCACAGTTGGCTTTAATAATATTGTGAGGGGGGTTATTAAAATAAGGTACTTAATGACACCAAACAACCAGACAGAACGTCATCACTGCGACCTTCAATCATAACCTCTCTTTGATCGTTTCGTCTGCAATTACAGAACAAACTATGAAAACCACTCGAAGGAGGGGGAAATAATTGTCATACTCCAATCTGATAATGCTTTCGGGGCGAAAAGGCAGGGAAACCATGGCACACTCCTACTGACAGGGAAAAAAAAACTGTGCTGCTTTTGAAGACAAAGACAATTAAGAACGACTAAGAAAAAAGAGATACGCACAGTAATGAGCAGACTTGATGCTTTTCTGTGCCATCCCCAAAATCAGCCAAAACTGAATTTCTCTTGTGAAGCTCCCCATTATCCTGATTGTATAATAGATATAATCAAGCAACAGTGTCCAATTAGCAGTCCATAGGCTTGCCTCTATCAAAAAAAAAATAGGAAGAAGACATAAATGAACAATTGACACTGTAAACGTGTTTGTGTAAAACTCCGGGTTTGCTCCCTAATCAGAGCTATTGATGAATCTAAAGGCTTCAAAGAAAAAAAGGAGCTTTGACATATATCTGTGATATGATGGAGGTTGTAGGATGTGAACAAACAGTCCTTTCCAGGTGGTTTGAGTGATTGCCTAATCCCCTGTAGCTAGATGATTGCAGTGCAAGGTCAGTTTGAAGGCTCAGACTGATTGAGTGCTGTCTATAGATGGGCGCTCGCTGGAGTCTCTGATGTCTTTCGATGGACAGCAGTTGGAGATTCACTCTGGAGTTTTTCAGCACTTGAACCAAAACTGTCCAAACTGAATGACACTGTGTGCCAGTAACGGTCAGGACACACTAGCAGTAAGAACATTGCGGCTGTTTTATCATTAACCCGAGAAGTAGACTACTGTAACTTATGAACGATAACTTGTGAACAGGTGCATTTTTAAAGGATTTTGAATTGCATTGTTGCACATTGTTGCGTTTTATGTCACCTCGTCTGGAGTATGTCGCCAACCCCAAGTCCCATGTTGTACTTTTGCCTCATATCCACTTCCACAGCATCAGTTCAACTATTTTTTTTTAAATTAGTCCTGTTGCCAGCATTGTCAAGATGCATTTTGTGCATCATCGACACCACAAGCTGTCATTTTGATACAAAACTGGGTTTTTGGTAAAATTCAACGCTTCCCGGGGCTGCAATTGGATCACCCCCTACTGCTATGTACATTCAAAATACCGAGGGGAAGCGCTGTTCTGTGTATCAAACTCCACTAGTCTGCAGCAGAAATCCTTTGTGCGGACATCTCTGTGACAGCTCCTTGGCAACTTCTGCGCCTGTGTGCCACAAGCTCCCTAAGCTGACTGTTTGGATCAAGTGGGAAGAGGCAGCAATCCCAAAGAGAACAAAATAGCAGATCCCAGCAGCTTTCACAGCCGATGCTATGAGATTTACTAGACTAGAGAGGAGGGTGTGGAAGTATGAGTTTGTGTGTTCATGAGAGAGAGGCAGAGAGAAAGAGGGGGGGAGGGAAGTAGATGTACTTTGAAATTATTTGAAATGTCAGACAAATAAGATTCACAAGAGGCATTATGTTTCCATAACGATGATGCAGTGAAGCTTAGGTGTGGTGTCAACATGCAAATGCACAAGATAATAAATTGGTGACATTATTTTTTTCTTTTAAAAGGCTTAGGAAATGGATGAAAGAATTTTTTTTTCTGCTTTGCCATGTGCACTTTGAAGTGTCAAGCTTATGAATTCTGAACACATTTGTGCTCAAACCACTATATCAACTATAATACAACAGGTAAACAATATGTAAATATTGTGAAAGTATTTGAATTGTATTTGAAATGTCCTTTAAAAATTTAAAGTTTAAAATTTAAATTTATTGTGTTAAAGTTGTTTATTAAAATTGTCTTTTTTCTTCTTTTACACAAAATGAACACAGTGTTGATATAGTCTATGGCGGCTAGTCTTTTGTGATAATGTGAAAAACATTCATCTTCTCCAAATCTCAAGCACAAACAAATAAAAACTATGGAGTATGTGTGTTAGTTATTTACCAATAGATTTGCAAATACACAAGCATAAATCGACTAACATCAGCCTCTATGAGTGGGGTTCACCTCTTACCAGGGTATATCCCTGTGGCAACTTATATTGTAGCTCTAATTTGCTCTACAGCACATTATTTTTTGAGATTAGACATAAACAAGGGTGAAAACAGCACCTGCTGACTAATCAAGCCTCTGGAAAACAACGTCACCATTCCTGGAAGATCCCTCTGATGTCTGCGTGTGGATGGTAGGAGGGTCTAAAGTTTTCATCTTTCTCTCATTCTTAGATGTGTTCCATGATTATTAAGTTATTCATTTTTCTGTTGATTGCAAAAAATGTAAGATAATTGATGATCCAAAAAACTTAATGTATGCTTTTAATTCAGTTTTTATATTTATTCTTTATTTGCTTTCAAGACCACTAGGGCTGCGGTTCAAAGAATAAAAGCTCCATGTGGTCATCCCACTATTTTCAGCACAGCTGCACTGAGCGGCCGGCTTTTGATGGTGATCAGCTTGTAAACACAGCTGAAGGTGAGGGTAGCCTTGTTTTGTGTAGAAAAAAAGTGTGTGTAGAAGTAAAAGTCATAACGAGATTTCCGTCGGAGGATCGTTACTGGCTGGTTTTGCTTCAAAAACAAAATATTGTTTATTAAAAAGTGGGTAAATTGCTATATTTACAATTTTTAAGAAAAGAGCACTTCACCATTGCCTGTGAAATTAAATGACAACGTTTTACCATAGGATCCAGATTTTTCTTTTTAAAGTGCTTAAAATAATAATTGCCAGGCAGTTTTAGATGCTTTTGCATCTGAACTCTAAATGTTTCTATATTCGTTTAAAAAAAATCTAAACACCTTCTGAAAAGTATGTAACATTTTATCATTTTGTGATCATGTCTATAATGAGAACAACTGCGCACAATTGTCGTGTTTCCATAACAACTGTAACGGAGAAGAACATGTAAGTGCAAAACTTGCACATCACATCATTAAAAATAGTATAAATTTGAAAGGAAAATACTTAAGATACACTATTAATTTTATTTTACTTTACGTGAGCATCTGGCCCTCACACTGTCTGCCAAGGAAAATTCCGTCTCTTGGACAAATGTAGTTGATGACCCCTGCTGTATTATGTGTATAACATAGTCCTATTTTTCTATTACAGCTTATCTTTAGTTGTAAAAGCAGCCGTGTTGTATATATTGTTGATTGGCCATATGCTGCAAATGCCACCCCTGACATGTGAACACAGTCGTAGCTAGCTTAGGAAACCCTAATTTGACAAGTTGTTAACCACCTTTGTGTG
>VUQK01043263.1:40532-52709 GCA_015106715.1 Bujurquina vittata | reverse complement strand
AAAGTGTGCAGTAACACAATGTGAGCACAACCTTTGCTTTCAGATCCTCCTGATCACAGTCTACAGGGCTCTCAGCCTCACATGTCATCCAGATAGGCAGTGAGTGCTGTCCAAAGTGTCCTGCAGGTGAGAACCAGCTGAATGATGAGTGCATATGTTTTTCTAGCACAAACTTGAATACACAATGTGAAAAAAGAGCAAATTGGAATGAAATTGTTGGTTTTGTTTTGATCAGGGAGTCGAGTGAAGACTCACTGCACTGAGTACAGGAGTACTTCCTGTGTTCCCTGCATGGAGGGAACCTTCACTGATAAACCCAACGGACTGGAACAGTGTTCTCCGTGCACGAGCTGTGCAGCAGGTACAGTTGTGTTAGTCTTTGTTTATTCAGCTGAGTCAGTCATGAATCCATGATTTTATGATGATGGTGTTTCACCTCTAATCCAAGAGGCTTCTTCAGTTCTAAACCCAAAGGGTGGGGGGGTCTCAGCTGTTTAAATCCTAGTAGTACTTACAGGTTGTCCCCAACAAGGGGAGGTGCACGTTGTTCTCACCTGATTATCACAACAAAGTTACTATGCTCCTGCATCTGTGCCCTGGAGAAACTGCTCCAAGCATTTATGGACCTGAAGATCCCACTCAGACCCATCATCAGCACTATAAACTCAGTCACCTACAACAGAGCTCCCCAACCCGTGGGCCGCGGACCAGTACCGGTCCATGGGTCATTTGGTAACATTATTTCCATTTTACTCATTGTCTGAGTCTGAACAATGTTTTATTAATTTGAAAAATGGGCAGATTGGCATCAGTGAATTCCAAACACAGTGAGTTTATTACAAATGCTCAGAGAAAAGTTGGTTACAGAGCTCAGGGTTCGTACGGGTGCTGGAAATCCTTGAAAATGCTTGAATTTTAATGTTATCCTTTCAAGGTTTGAAAAGTGCTTGAATTTTGAATATAGTGCTTGACGGTGCTTGAAATTGTAAGCGCCTTTAATTTTTAATTAAAAAAACTGATTGACAGGCTAGCTTCTAGCTTGTGACAAGAGTGACGCTTCTTACTCAAAATGATGAAATATCATTCATGAGAGATATATTTGACACTTGCACAGATTTTAGGCCAAAAACTTATCCACAGCAATTTAAATACAACCAATAATTTTTTTTTTGGGGGGGGGTTGTTTACTTCCGCTTGTGTTGTAGCTTGCATTGCGGGGCTACACAGTTGCAGTTAATTTAAGCATTTTTATGCTGCAGTTTCTTTTACCTGGCGTAATGGAATTGCAAGGATGTTTTAAAAAGCAGTGAGGACCTCACTGTCACTTCTCACTGACTGAGTAGATGGCATGAAACTATGGCCTGAAGTTAGCTACATCAGCTACATAATCAGTTAGAATTGCGTTTTTTTCCAGAAGGTTTTGATGGCGGAGAATTACGTAACTATAAGAGCACCGAGGCATATTACCTCGGTATATTACCTTCAAAGCAATAAAATCAATAAAGTAATGCTGAACAAACAAGGCAACTTTATTTCCCTTAAAGCGGCTGTAGAGCCGAGCCAGAGCATTAGCCAGGCTAAGCACTTAGCATCGCTCATGCTAAAGGAAAGTGGAGCGGTGGAGACAGTCAGCTGTTTCTGTATCGCCCGATTAGGGAAATCGTTTATACAGCAGCTATTCTGAAGAAGGTATATGACTGATCTGGATATCAGAATGTCCCGATCACTGAAACTGAAACACTACCAGGCTGTAGTTGGGGAGACACACAGCTGTCAACTTGCTAACTGCTACGTGATTACATGTGGAAGCCACACATAGTTAAAGCTCTGTGTGTGCTGTAGTGTCACACTATAGATAACGTAACAAAATAAGAGGCTGTAGATTAAAGGAAAACTTAAAACATAAGGAAAATTACAGTAATAGGATGCGCAACTGGGTAGTGTAATGCTGGGGAAAACAAATATACAGAATAAAATAATTTGAACAAATGTACAGTCTGATGATGTGACAACCGACAACAGCACAAGTTGAACCCGAGCTCATGGTCCAACTAATAAAGCCGCCCGTTACAGCAGAAAGTGAACGAATTTTGTCATTAACTCTGACTCTGACTTTGGGAAACCGGAAGTATAAAACCGCCCAGCAGAAGTAGCAGCCTGTCATGGCAGCCTACGTTAGCGCTTGCAGAAACTTATGGATAGAGAGTTCCATATTGTTAATATTTAAATTCTGTTGAAACTAAACATTGGCTCGGCTCTCATCTTGCAGACAAACCTGGTCCCCCGATCAACATCACCTTTGATGAGATCAGGAACACCTCGGTCATCTGTAACTGGGAGCCTCCTGAGGACGATGGTGGCAGCGAGATCCTAAACTACATTCTGGAGAAGAAGGACAACAAGAACGAAGAGATCGGCTGGATCACCGTCACCTCCACCCTGAAGGGCACCAGCTGCCCCGTCACCAAGCTCATCGAAGGAAAGGAGTACATTTTCAAGGTCACTGCTGAAAACAAGTATGGCTGCGGTGCACCGTGCATCTCCGAGCCGCTTGTCGCCAAGAACCAATTCAGTGAGTAAAATGATTAAATAATAAAACGTGTTTAAAAGTCCTGCCAGGGTCAAAGAAGGAACTGCCTGTCTTCCAGAGGATTCAGCAAAACCCCAATTTCTACTTAATAATCAGATGTAATAAAACACAAGAGTAATAATTAAAGCTTCTTTCTTTCCAGATGTAGTCTAACACTCACATTAATGGATTTGGGATTAAAATAACTCCAAAATATCCAAATTCGTTCAAACCGGTCCATTTAGAGTCGGTACACAGAGCCTAGTTTCTATTTATTTAAAATATGTCACGTATGATAATAATCATTCATACAGTATATTAAATTTGTAATTAAAAAGCTGTTTGCGAATGTTTTTATTAATTTAGTTTTCTGCTTTCAATGACCTGTAACTTTTTTTTTATTATTATTTGTTTTGTAAACTATGAAATCCACTCAAAGTTCTATCACAAAGTTTAAGCCACTTAATATTACTGGAAATATTTTTTTTTATCAACAGCAGTCGTTTAATTTATAGAACCAGCAAAATACAGAACCTGTATGTTTGATTCTTTGGCCCCACCTTATGGTCATACTGAGAATGGTGGAGGGTAACAGTGAATCCCTGCTCTTCAAATGTATAAAAACTGTTGGATATGAAGTCACCCATGTTCTCCTCTGTCCTCAGGTCCTCCTGACGCCCCCAACACTCCCAGAGTCCACGAGGTGACGGCAAGCACTGCCCACTTCTCCTGGCATGAGCCAAAGGACAACGGAAGTCCGATCCTGGGCTACTGGATCGAGAGGAAGGAGGTGAACAGCAAACACTGGACCAGAGTCAACCGAGCCCTCCTCAACTCTCTCGAGGTGAAGGTGACTGGCCTGATGGAGGGCCTGACCTACATCTTCAGAGTGTGTGCTGAAAACCTGGCCGGCCCCGGGCCCTTCAGCGAGCCGAGCGATCGCATCACCGCCATGGATGCAATCTGTAAGTTTTTATCTGCACACAGCAGAAAAAGTGTTCAAAAAAGAGCGCAAGACACAAAGTATCCATTTCTTTAACTGTAGCATCAGTTTTTGGTGGTTTGATCTGCTTCTTTCAGTCACTCATCATACTTCTAAGGAAAACAACAAATTAAATGAGGAATGTTAACACATCCTCTGCTGATGGAGAGTTTTAAAAAGTTGGCCTGTATTAAACCTAGACCATAAACATCTTATTTTAGCCCAATGAATTAGCAAAATGATTTCCTACACATTCTCTTTATCATAACTCGATATTCAGTAGATTGAAAACAGGCTGCTGAGATTTTCATGGTGTAACAGTACAGACAAAAGTGCAGCCAAGCATCCTTCCGCTGAATTAAGCTTACACCCCACCTCACCCCCCAGTGCCTCCTGGTCCACCCAGTCCATGGATCGTGGACACTGGAAAGGACAGCGTTGTTGTGGCCTGGAAGCCCCCACTGTTCAACGGTGGCGGAGACATCCTGGGATATCATGTTGAGAAGGTATAAAAATCACCACAGTAACCTCAGTGAATTACAGATGTAAGAGTAAAGACAGCTGTGGCTCTTTTCTCGGGTATAGACCTGTAAGTTGTGAAACTTTTGTGATTTTGCTGCAGGTTCTGATGGGAGAAAAAGATTGGACCCGCAGCACAGAGTTCAGGTGTAAAGAGCTGACGTACACTGTGACAGGCCTCACCGAGGGAGCTGATTATTACATCCGGGTCGTTGCAGTCAACGATGCAGGCCCAGGAGCTCCCGGTGTTACTGAACCTGTCACCGTCAAAGAGCCCCAAGGTACCAACAGTTTTATTTCAGGGCTAAGACACTCTTTTACCTGTGCATTTTTTATCTGGGCCTGTGTTTGGAACTGATTAACTGTGTGTGTCGTGCAGAATCTCCTGCTGTGGATTTCGATGACTCGGTGAAGAACGGCGTCATGATTAAAGCTGGCGAGTCTTTGAGACTTCCTGCTGTGGTGACTGGTCGTCCCCAGCCAGAGGTCAAATGGGCCAAAGATGGGGCTGAAGTCGACAAAGAGAGGATGATTGTAGAGACCGTGGGCAAGAACAGCACACTGTTCATCAAGACGACTGTGAGGGCGGATCACGGACAGTACCAGATCACCGGCACCAACAGCAGTGGGACCAAGTCTGCTGAGACCAGAGTGGATGTTATGGGTTAGTGCCACATAAATTCAAATAATTACATTAGGATTATGAAACCCAGCTGAACAATTAGAAACTGCTCAGTTCCGAACTCACAGCACCACATTCATTGATTTTTCTTTGCAATGCCTGTTCTGGTTTTTAAAGTAAAGAACTGACTTCAGATCAGGTCTGGCTGTTGAATCATAAATGATGTGATGACCACACTGGTCTGTGTTCCTGTAGACGTCCCCGGGCCGGTGGTTGACCTGAAGGCGGTTACGGTGACCAAGAAGAACATCGTTCTCACCTGGTCCGACCCTGTGGATAACGGTGGCAGTGATATCATTGGCTATGAGGTGCTGAGGAAGGATGTCAATAAGAAGCTGTTCCGCCAGCCCATTGAGACTGCGTCCTGCAAGTGTGACGTCCAAGGCCTGCTGGCTGGTGAGGAATACGATTTCAGAGTTGTTGCCAGGAACAAGTACGGTGATGGAATTCCATCAGACCTGGGTCCCATCTTGGCTGAGGATCCCAAAGGTAAACTTAGCAAACACGCCTCTGTGCTGTTATCTGACATGTTATGGCCTGAGGATTTAGTGGAACTAATGGTTCAGCTGTGGCTTAATCTTTTCAAAATGTTGCAGGTACTCCATCTGCCCCAGAGAAGCTGCGCTACACTGACAGAACCAGCAGCACCATCACTCTGACCTGGTTGCCGCCCCGCACTGACGGTGGCAGCCCCATCAGAGGATACTATGTGGAGAAGATGAGGTCTGACAGCACTGAGTTTGAAGTTGCCAACCGCAAAATCTTCACTGAGTGCTGTGGAACCATCGAGAACCTGTCGGAGGGCCAGGAATACGACTTCCGTGTCAAAGCCGTGAATGAGGTCGGAGAAGGAGAGCCATCCAAACCCATCAGCGCCAAGATCCAGGATGATGAAAGTAAGTTTAGGTCTCAATGTTAAGAGGATACTTTGCTTTTGTCAGGCTGATAAAGATTTTGACACCGATTTCTTCATTTTCCCTGCTCAAGTTTCTCCCAGTATTACAATCCTGAAGTTCATCAAGAGCAATGCTATCATCGTGAAGAAAGGCGCAGCCATCGACATCCCAGCAGAGGTGAGGGGACTCCCTCTGCCGACAGTCCAGTGGATGAAGGACGACATGGTGCTCGAGAAACCTGATGATGAGAAGATAACGATGGAGAGTGAAGAGGTCAGAGCGAGTTTTAACTGTATTTTCTCTATGGAGCTTTAAGTCACACAATAAAGGTCGCGGGTGTTTATAGGACTGCATGTCGGGACTTACAGTTGTCCAGTTGTCTCGCTGTATTGTGGTTCACTTATTGCAGCTTCACCGTTTTTTTTTCTTTCAGTGTATCTAATTCTGTATTGTGAAGTTTTCTCTATATCATGAATATCCTGTCTAGATATTTATATAATTCCCCATAACTATGTTTATTACTGGAACGAAGAGCTCAGTTTCACCTATGCCTTTAGTGGAAACAGAAATTATGGCCCAGGGCAAAGATACTGCACCAGCTGACGAAGGCGTGGTAAAGGCTAGGAAAGGTTTATAAAGCCTTAATATATATAAACAATAAATAATAAATATATCACAGCTGCTTCGTGGATTTTCACCTATGGCGGAGGTCTCTGGAATGTAACTTCTGACCCCTTCCACTTTGGATTTTAGGAATAGTTAAAACCTCAAATTAAATTGCTCTATCTTCAGGTAAACCGGACAACCATCAGGACGAAGATTGCCATTCCAGAAACCGTGAGGCCGGACAAAGGAAACTACAAGCTGGTGGCTGAAAACTGCTACGGGAAAGCTCAGCAGATCATCAAGGTCGAGATCCTCGGTAAGAACTAAAATCTTCAGGTCGGGTTTTAATGGCTGATATCTATGATCCACATTAAACATGAAGTATTTAAAAATCCTTTTTCATTCATTTAACCCTTCATTCTCAGACCGTCCTCTTCCTCCGAGGAACATTGTGGTCTCAGACATTAAAGCAGACTCATGCTACCTGACCTGGGACGCCCCAGAGGACAATGGAGGAAGTGAGATTAGTAACTACATTGTTGAGTGCAGAGACGCAAGCAAGAAAAAGTCAGACTTTGATGTTCTGACCATCAACCTCATTGACAGGAGATACGGGGTAAGACTTCACTCTGAATCATGCTTATTAACAATGTTTCCAGGAACTACATTTCTGTGTGTTCACATTTAATTCTTATCAAAATCACAGACTGCTCTTACAGTGATTCTGTCTTTACAAAAACCACGTGTATAATGAATGTCCTGCTTCAGGTGTACAAGCTGGACTTGAATGGTACCTACCAGTTCAGGATCAAAGCTGAAAACAAGTATGGCGTCAGTGATGGCTGTGAATCAGAGAAAGTCCAACTGAGGGATCCATTTGGCCTTCCTGGACCTCCTCGTAATCCAAAGATTATCGCTGCTACAGCGACCACAATGACTGTGACTTGGGATCCTCCTCTGGACAATGGTGGTTCCACCATCCAGGGCTATTGGCTGGAGAAGAGGGAACGTGGTGCCGTGTACTGGGGTCGCGTCAACCGAGCTCCGGTCACCAAACCGGCAGTGAAGGGCCTGCAGTACACCGTGCTGAAGCTCATACCAGGAACAGAGTACCAGTTCAGGATCGCAGCCTGTAATGCTGCAGGTCTTGGACCGCACAGCGAGGCCACAGAGTGCCGCTTAGCTGAGGATCCATGCAGTAAGTGACCTCCAGACCAGCCCTGCTAATCTGGGGTTAATTTAACAGTTTGTATGTTTAAAGCTAATATGTTCAAGTTACATTTGCCAGATGATTCCTCTCTTTTCTGAACTCTAATTTAGATGATTTTATATGAATAAACTAAATATTGCAAAGCGTAAAATGCAGCAGGTGCCATGTGGTTCATAATACTGAGGAAGGCAGACACCTCCACAGCTGTCTGTCAAACTAGGCGACTCAAATGTAGATGGATAAACAGCATGAGCGAGATCCTGACCCCCCCCCCCTCCCCCTCTGTTTTAGACCCCCCAAGCATACCTGGAACCCCTGAGGTTAAAGACAAGACCAAGAACAGCATCACTCTAACCTGGAGCCCACCTGACAAAGATGGTGGGAGCCCAATTAAGGGTTACATAATTGAGGTTCACGAGGAGGGCTCCCCTGATTGGAGGAGGGTGAATCCTGCTGATAAGCTCCACCCCTCCACTGAAATCACCGTCCCTGACCTGAAGGAGGGCAAAAAGTGCAAGTTCAAGATTTACGCAGTGAACGCAGCTGGAAACTCAGAGCCTGCGAGGACTGGTGACATCCTGGTTCAGGACATCCTGAGTAAGAGCTACAAAGACCAACAATAACCTATTTTAATAGATATGCTTTTTACATAATATATTTGTTTTTTCTCCAGTTGAGCCCACTGTGACTCTGGATGTGAACGCTCCCGACCTGCTGAACTGCAGAGCAGGAACCACCATTAAGATTCCTGCCACCATCACCGGCCGACCCATCCCCAAAGTCACCTGGACTTTCGATGGAACGGCTGAGACTGAGAAAAAGAACGATCTGCACACTCTGCCCGTGGACTCAGAGGTCAGACTTCCATATTTTCTGTCCAAATTAGATTTTGAAACATATCTAGTCTCATTCATCTAATGCACGAGTCCAAGAGGTTAAAAGGTTTTGCAGCCTTAATGATGTTATGAGACAGCAAATAATTCAGAATCAGTTCTTTGTTTGCACCCAGTGTTTTAAGGAGTGGGTCAATTTTCTTTCTTAGATACACTCCACCGAGACGACCTCACTGATTGTGATCCCAGCCTGCAAACTGAACCACAGTGGCAGATTCATCATCAACGCAGAGAGCCCTGCTGGACACAAAGTGGTCAAAGTCAGAGTCGCCGTCCTCGGTAAGGCTTTCAGACTCAGACCGTTTTTTCATGAATGTTCAGTGTGAATGGTAAAGAGCAGGCTGGCATACATCTGGCTACAAAGTGTTTCATGATTGTAAGTAAATATGCAAATTAAAATAGGATAAAACATGTCAGATTAGCACTTTAGAGCACAGACTCTCCTCATCATTAATTTATGGTTTGTGGGACCGCAGACCTGCCCGGACCTCCTAGAGACCTGAAGGTGAGCGATGTGACGAGGGGAACCTGCAGACTCACCTGGAAAGCTCCAGAGTGTGATGGAGGGGAGAGGGTTAAGAGCTACTACATTGAAAAGAAGACAGCGGAGGGCAAAGCATGGACCAAGGTATAAGAGTAACACACTTTAAGCTGCACACACTAAAGTAACACATTGGTTTGCTCACATATATTTGCTGCTTATCCTGTTCTTCCAGGTAAACGCTGCCTGTGCTGCTCAGTCTTTGGTGGTTCCAGATCTGAATGAAGGCCAGGAGTACCTTTTCCGTATCCGTGCTGAGAATCGCTTTGGGTTTGGCCCCTTCGTCGCCACCATTCAAAGGACCAAAGCCAGAGATCCAATTCGTATGTGTGACTGCTAATTCATTATCTGCTCTGTTGGTTCCTGCTGCTTTTAACTGCTGTGGCTCATCAGACAGTTATTAAGGTTTCTGTGTCACACACAAAACCTTCAGTATGATACCTGCTGCAGTTTTTACACAATGTACTCATATATTAAACTAACATAAACCAAACGTGTTATCTCAGCAGGATAGATGCTGATTAGCGGCACCTCTGTTCTGATTTTATATTGTGATGTTCAGCGTATATGCAGACACTGTCATACATACACAAAAACAGCAGTTCACAGCAGTCTGACCCGTTTTTTAAACATTTAAAGGAAAATACCTCTGCAGAAATCTGTAATTTTCATTTGAGTTTACAGACTCTAAATTCAGTTTTAAGCCACATTCCAGCTGTATAACACAATTAAATTTTTACATAAAAATCATAAATCTCAAAGAATTATGTCACGAAAAAAACGTTTTATATTTTGAATATGAAAAAATCATGATAGGAATGAATTCATCAGCATGAGCAGTACCCTCAATGAAACACGTCTCGACCTGTTTGATCTGTTACAGATCCTCCCGATCCTCCAACAAGGCTCAAGATCCAGAACGTTAGGAAAGGCACGGTAACTCTGACCTGGAAGGCTCCAAAGAACGATGGTGGATCACCTGTAACCCACTACAGTGTTGATCTGCTCTGCTGGGACAGCAGTGGCCAGAAGGAGTCCTGGAGGAGGTAAAACTTCACCCGTGTGTCCATTTTAGAAGAGCACAAATTACCTTTTGGTTGTGCTGGCTTTGGGTGTTCGCTCGAGTTAAACTGTGTGTGCTGAATGCAGGTGCAACAGGAGAGATGTGGACACCACCAGCTTTAAAGTGGAGGACCTTACAGAGGGAGATGAGTACGAGTTCAGGGTGGTGGCTCACAATGAAGTTGGAGCCAGCCGACCTTCGTCTACTGCTGGACCCATCGTGATCCAGGACCAGAGCTGTAAGAGGATTTTAATGATGCAGGCAGCGATCAGGATGTTTAGTTTGATTTACGTGTTGTGCCAGTTCCTCTCAGGCCTCCTTATATTGTTGCATTCACCTCTGCACACACACACAGTCTATAATGTGTAATAATGACACACTTTAAAGAACTGTAAAGCAGATCGCTTCTTTTAAACACAGCACAGGTAGAACTAAAGTCAGTACGTAATGACTGTTAATAAGTTGACATAACAAACACAATTAAAAACAAGTAACTGTGTTATTCTTTTAATTCTTCCTGCAGGTGCTCCATCCATCGAGCTGAACGAGTTCATGGAGGTGGAGCAGGGCTCTGACATTAACATTGTGGCCAAAATCCGTGGTTGTCCGTTCCCCACGCTCACCTGGTACAAGGCTCCGCCCCACAAGTCTGACGACAAGGTGGAGGTTCAGTACGACGAGCACATAAACAAGATTGTGTCGGACGACAGCTGCACGCTGCTCATCCAGCAGGGCAAACGTCCCGACACTGGCCTGTACACACTGGTGGCTTCCAACAGCCTCGGCAAGAACTCCAAGGAGATGAGGCTCAACGTGCTCGGTACAAACACACAAATAGACTCAAATAAAGTCAGATTTATTTCAAGCAAGAGCTGTATGTTCCAAAAAAAATGTTTGGTTAACTGTTTCTATTGTAATCAGTTTGTCTATGAAGCAACTGTATTAAATACAAAGATTTAAAATAGCTGATAAACACACAAAAGTCAAATTTTGGTTTTTATCCCATCTATCCAGCCGGGCATCCGTCCGTGAGGTTTTGGACTTTTGTGGACTCCAAAACCATGAAAATTGGCATAAATGTTCTTTACTCTTCAAAGATCGAGCAGCACAGACTACTTTTGATTGTGTCAAAGTGTCATTTTGTCAGTGTTATCCCATGAAATGATGTACTGTGAGGGGGGTACTTAGGGTTAGGGTCCAGCCGCCTGCTGAAATATGGCTGTAATGTTATCCTGACTTCTACATTTGTTCCGTATTTCCATTAATAGTGAGAGGATATCCCCATCGGTGACTGGTCTTGTATTTCTAACTTTAAATATTAATTTGATAACAGTCACTGCAGCGTTGGTGTCAGAGATGAGGTGCCAATGCTCAAATGAGGGAAAATACTAATCTGTTAAAAATTCTTATTTATTCTATCACTAAAGATTATCTTGCTCTTTTAAGTATCACAAAAAAGGCTACTTTATCAGGCCTGTGCAGTACTACTTACTATAAATTACTGCGATTACAGTCATCATTCACCAGAACGATTTCCACAACATTACTCTGGATTTTTCTGTGCCTGCAGGGCGTCCTGGTCCTCCCTCTGCTCCCATTAAGTTTGAGGAGATCGGAGCTGAGAAGATCACCCTCTCCTGGCTGCCGCCAAAAGACGACGGTGGCTCCAAAGTCACAAACTACGTCATCTGGAGACGGGTGGCCAACAGAAAGACTTGGGTGCCTGTCACCAATGAGCCCAAAGAGCGGATCTGGACAGTGGAGAACCTGATGGAGGGACATGAGTATGTCTTCCGCATCATGGCACAGAACAAGTATGGAGTCGGAGAACCGCTGGACAGCGAGCCCGAAGTGGCCCGAAATCGCTACAGTAAGTTTAACCTTTTACTCAGCAGGAAACAAAGCTATGAAAACCATAAATGTATCTATTTAAAGCAAGTCTAGTTCAAGGAAGCCTCTTTTCTCATTTATGCCAACTTCATCTGTAGTATTAAGATAATAATTCTCACGGCTTGTGTTGCACTCTGATGCTCAAAAACAACAGGAGGGTTTTCTGAACAAAAATCAATCTTTTAGTCATTCTTTGCTAATAATAGTTTTAAAAATGGGAAATAGTGAATTTAAGAAGTCACAGGAAATATTTAAAAGTGAAAGTAAGGATTCAGAAACTAAGACAGAAATGTGACCTGCATCAGGTCTCCGGCCAGAAGTAAACC
>VUQK01043263.1:0-26995 GCA_015106715.1 Bujurquina vittata | reverse complement strand
TTTTCAGAAAGTTAATGAAGCAGTTTTCTAAATTACATTATCTGTGAAGTGTCTTCTCCATGTGATTTGTCTCTCTGTGGAGTGTACATCAGATTAGATTAGATTAGATTAGATTAGATTAGATTAGATTAGATTAGATTAGATTATTAATTAATTTTGTTTAAACAAATTTATCCTTGATGTGTTACAGACACTCCAGGTAAACCTGAGGTCCTGGATGTAACCAAGAATTCAGTCAGTCTGGTTTGGGCCCGTCCCAAGAATGACGGAGGAAGCAAGATCATTGGTTACTATGTTGAGGCCCTGCGGATGCCAGGAGACGCTTGGATACGTTGCAACACCAGCAGTCAGAATGTACCCAGAGAGGAGTACACGGTTACTGGCCTGGAGAGAGACCTGCAGTACCAGTTCAGAGTCATTGCCAAAACTGCTGTTAACATGAGCAGACCCTCAGAACCCACAGACCCTGTTCTAGTGTGTGCTGAAAATGGTGAGAAGTTTTGACAACAAAGATTTAGTATAACTACGTCTTTCTGTGACAGTTCTGAGCTATGTATTAATTTATCTCCTTTTCATTAAATGTAGTTCCTCCAAGGCTGGAGCTCAACGCCAGGATGCAGAAGGTTATGAAGGTGAAGGCTGGAACCACAATTATCCTGGAGGCGGAGGTGTTCGGTAAGCCCATGCCCAGAGTGACCTGGAAAAGAGGCGATGATAGTCTGAAGTCAGGTGAAGGCCAGGTTCTCACCCAGCACAGGCATCACTTCCAACTGGAGATGACAAATGTTACCAAGGAGCACACAGGAACATACACTATTGTGGCTGAGAATGCCAGTGGCTCCAAGACCGCTGAGATCCAGGTCCTGGTACTAGGTAAGCACTTATATCTGGTGAAACTGTACCACATTACAAGTTGGATGTCCTTCACACTCTACAGATTGTTTAATATTAACTTTTACATTAAATTGTACATGATTTTTACAAACAGCTGATTGGTTTTGTACATTTTCAGATGTACCTGGTCCTCCTGCAAATTACAAATACCTTGAGGTGTTTGCCACTAATATCAAGTTCTCCTGGGAACCTCCTCTTAAGGACGGTGGTGCCGCTATCAGCCACTATATTGTGGACAAGCGTGAGACCAGCAGACCCGAATGGGCTCAGGTTGCAAACAAAATTAAGGGTGACGTCCTTGAGTTCAATGTGGCGAAGCTAATTGAGGGCCATGAATACCAGCTACGAATCCGCGCTGAGAACACGTGGGGAGTTGGAGACCCCCTTATCACCAGCCCTGTCATCGCCAAGAATCCGTTCAGTAAGTCATTACCAGCATTTTGTCCGAGTCCAGACACAATAGAAAAACATTCGTAGCACTGAAGAACTTTAGCAATCAATAGTGTAAACAAGGTCTGAACCTGTGACATGAGAGACGAGCAGCAGCAGGCCAGTTTATATACCTATATAGCTTCTTCTTGCACCATGCCAATATTGGACAGCTTTTTTTAATTATCATAATTACAATCTTACCTTTGCTGTCACTTCCAGGTGTCCCTGGCCCTTGTGAAACCCCAGTGATCACAAATGTGACCAAAGACCGTATGACTGTCAGCTGGAAGGAGCCTGCAGATGATGGAAAGTCCACTATCCTGGGTTACATGCTGGAAAAGAAAGAGACCAAGGAAATAAACTGGACCAAGTTAAACAGGAAGCCACTGACAGAAAGAAGTCTGGAAGTTACAGGCCTCACAGAGGGAGTCGAGTATGAGTTTAGAGTTATTGCTGTCAACGTAGCTGGACTTGGCAAACCCAGCGAGCCTTCTTCTGGCACCATTGCGCAGAATCCCATTAGTGAGTCCCAACTTAATTTCTGAATCTTTCTGTGGTAGCTGCAGACATCGGGTAACTGTACATGTAATCTCAAATGGGTCAATCTGCTCTGTTCTAGCTCCTCCTGGACCTGTTGTGAATCCCAGTGTGACTGACACCACCCGCAGCACCATTAGTCTTACCTGGACTGCGCCCACCAACAATGGTGGAAGCCCCATTATTGGATACTTGGTGGAGTGCAAGAGGACAGACACCACAGACTGGATCCGTTGCAATGTTCCCAGGAACCTGCAGGAGACCCACTACATCATCCAAAACCTCATTGACAAGTCAGAATATCAGTGCCGCATCACTGCTGTCAACAAGGTTGGCTTCAGCGAACCAGTTGAAGTGCCCGGGAAGCATATTGCCAAGGACATCACTGGTATGCATCATTTAAATTTTTCTGAGCTGCGTGTATTCTGACTTAAGCAGTACACCGACAGCAGTACACCTGAATACATGAGATTCATTAAAATTATAATTAGAAGGATCATGACTGAGACACATGTCCATACATAGAGTTACCAGGATTTAAGACTTTATGGCTTTACATTAAAGCAGGAAGCTCTTTTTAGGTGTTGACATAAAACCATTCTCTCTGTGTAGGTGCTCCTGAGGCTGAGCTGAGTGCAGAGTTGAAGGAGGGGCTGGAACTACGTGCCGGTGCCACCATGAGACTGTATGCCACCATCAAGGGCCGTCCCACTCCTAAGATAACTTGGGCAAAGATGAACACCAACATCAAGGACCGTCAGGGCATCGTCATCAAATCCACCAATGTTGACACCCTGGTGATGGTGGAGAAAGTGAACAGATATGATGCTGGGAAATATATACTAAACCTGGACAGCTTAGCTGGCATGAAGATGTACACCATCGTTGTCAAAGTTTTTGGTCAGTAAAGGATGTTTTTCCACTGGCAAATGTATTAATTACTTTGCAGTGACTGTAGTCAGGTCACGTTGTCTGATATTGGTCACTTATGGTTGGACTTAAAATGCATTCTAAAATTGTATTTTTGTATTGGTTCATGTTTTTAAAAATGTTTTTCATAAAAAAAGAAAAAGGCAGCTTGCATTTGAGGGACCTCAGAAACTAAGTTTTGTTCCCGTCACGTTTCACATGAGAAGAATGCCAATATGTTGTTTTATCATTCCAGACACTCCTGGACCACCAGTCAATCTAATGGTGAAGGACACATGCAAGGACAGTGCCTCCATCTACTGGGATGTTCCTCTAATTGATGGTGGCTTTGAAATCACTCACTACATAGTACAGAAGCGTGACACTGAGAGGAAGGCTTGGTCTACTGTTTCCACCAACTGCACTAAGACATCATTCAAGATTCCAGACCTAGATGCTGGACGGTCCTACTGCTTTAGAGTGTCAGCAGTTAACCAGCTTGGTATGGGAGAGTTCTGCGAGACAGCTGATGCAGTCAGAGCAACAGGTGGGTTGGATAATAACAGGTTATATACTTGGTTTTTGCCCCGCCTCAAACTGTAATACTCATTGCATTTAATTTTACAGAGGAGCCTGGGCCTGTCATGGACTTTAAGACCCTGCTGATTACCAAAGATTCTTGCACTTTAAGCTGGAAAAAGCCCCTCAGTGATGGTGGTAGCCGCATCATATGTTATGTACTTGAGGTTCTCAATGGTGAGAACAAATACAAGGAGTTAATGAGGTCTAAGAATATGCAGTACAGTGCCAAGGACCTGGTGGAGGGCAGAGAGTACACCTACAGAGTCAAAGCTGTGAATGACACAGGAGAGAGCGCCCCCAAGGAGCTCAAAGTGGTTGCCAAGGACCAGATCAGTAAGTGTCCACATTTATGAAACTTCCAGACAAATAATATTTTAAAAATGTGGATATATTAAGTACTTGTTCCTTTCCTATGAAGTTCTTCCTAGTTGTGACTTGAGGGAGCTGCCTGACATGTGTTACATTGCCAAGGAAGGCAGCACTGTCCGTTTGAAGATCCCAATTATTGGCAAACCTACACCCAAGGTGACCTGGAAGAAGGGTGATGACGAAGACCTGACAGATACCGGCCGAGTGTGTGCCGAGTCCTCACCAGTTAACACCACCCTCCTGATCAGGGACTGCCAAAGAACTGATGCTTCCAAATACACAATCACCCTGAGAAACAGTGCTGGAAGCAAGGAGTCCACCATATTTGTCAGGTAAAGGTCAACGTCCACTACATGTAATTTCAGAGAATTCAAAAGAATATCAAGAACATTTTCCTCAAAATAACTACTATTGCACATGTTTAGGTTACATCCACACAACAGTATCCACACATAAAAAATAATAAAGGTAAAAATTATTCTTTTTCCCCATTAGGGTGGTGGGTAAACCTGGCATTCCCGTAGGACCAGTTAAGTTCAAAGATGTTGCTGCTGATGGTGCCACACTAAAGTGGGGTCCTCCCAAGGATGACGGTGGCTCAGAAATTACAAACTACATCCTGGAAAAGAGGGACTCCGTCACGAACATGTGGGTGAATGTGTCCTCTGCTGTGGAGACCAACACCATGAGAGTGACCGGTCTTCATGAGGGGACCGAATACATCTTCAGAGTATGCGCTGAGAATAAGTATGGAGTCGGTGAAGGACTCAAATCTGAGCCCATCGTAGCTAAACATCCATTCAGTAAGTAACTGCACTTTCTTTCAAAGGCTGAATTGCGTTAAAATTTAAGATGATTTGGTTTTTGGACTGCTCCCCACTCTTCATCATTGTTTTCTACAGATGTTCCTGATGCTCCTGCTCCTCCTCAGATTGTAAGTATGCGCCATGATTCCGCTTACCTTGCCTGGACTGATCCCAGGAAGACTGGAGGCTCTCCCATCACAGGTACAGTCTGCTTTAACATTTGACCAACCTACTGTCAAACAGCTATTGTGTTTTATGTTAGCACTTGTATCAGTATCTGTTTCAAGTGTATACGAATGGGCTCCATAATATGTGACTTTTATTTTTCTTTGGTACCATGTGCAGGCTATCATGTTGAGTTCAAAGAAAGAAACAGCATGTTGTGGAAGAGGGCAAGCCCAGCTGCATTAAAAATGAAGGAACACAAAGTAACTGGGCTGACTGAAGGTCTGGAGTATGAATTCAGAGTGATGGCAATTAATTTGGCTGGAATTGGTAGACCAAGTGCTCCCACTGATCCCCAGGTGGCCCTGGATCCCATTGGTAAGTGTAACACACAGACACACACACACACACACACACACACACATATATATATATATATAATTTTATAACATAGAAGAATATATTTATTGCTGTCATATTTATGCCACCAGATGCACCTGGTAAACCAGATGTAATCAGCATTACTCGGAGCACTGTGACCCTTCAGTGGACTGAACCTCAATTTGATGGTGGTCACCGGCTGACTGGCTACATTATTGAGAAACGAGACCTGCCTTCTAAAATCTGGGTGAAGGCAAATAATGTGAATGTCGTGGAACCTGCATTCACTGCCACCAATTTGCAAGAGGGCTGCAAATACGAGTTCAGAATTCGGGCAAAGAACGCTGCTGGTGCTCTCAGCCCACCCTCTGAGCAGACAGATACCATTATCTGCAGAGATGAATATGGTAAGATGAGATACAAAGCTATGTCAGAGTCATTCTGAATGTTTTTAATCAGCATGATAAAGTAAATGTTTCCCTTTTTCCTCCAACAGCTGCGCCAACCATTATAATTGATGCGCAGGTGATGGAGGGTTTGACTGTCCGAGCTGGTGATACTATTGTCATCACTGCCACAAGCATTTTAGGCAAACCTGCACCAAGTTCCTGCTGGTCAAAGGGAGGGAAGTATTTTAAACCCTCAGACCTTGTTCAAATTGAAACCACTGAAACATCCTCCACTTTGTCCGTCAAGTATGCTAGCAGGAAGGACACTGGAGACTACACGATCACTGCCAGCAATCCCTTCGGTGTAAAGGAGGAAACAGTGAAGGTCAGAGTTCTGGATGTTCCTGGTGCTCCTGGACCCATTGATTGCAGTGGTGTATCCTCAGAAAAGGTGACTCTTACCTGGACAGCTCCTACTGAGGACGGCGGCTCTCCTATCAAGTATTACACCCTGGAGAAAAGGGAGACCAGCCGTCTGCTCTGGACTATCTTGGAAGACAAGGTTATTGATTGTCACTATGTGGCCAACAAACTCATCCAGGGCAATGAGTACTTCTTCAGAGTCTCTGCTGTGAACCAGTATGGTGCCGGTGAGCCATCCCACTCTGAGGCAGTCAAAATGGTTGATAGATTTGGTATGTACCATTCATTTTTGTTCTGCAATAAATCTGGAATAAGAATACTGACTACTTGGATTCATGAATGTATCTCTTTTATGTATATAGGTCCCCCTGGTCCACCATCCAAACCAGAGGTTGAGAAAGTCACTGGACATTCAGCCACTGTGACCTGGAGAAGACCAGCTGACGATGGGGGAAGTGACATCATAGGTTACTGTGTTGAAAAGAAGGAGAAAAAGGGGATGAGATGGGTCAGAGCAGCCAAGAAATCCATCGTTGAGCTTAGCTATGAAGTCACGGGTCTCACTGAAGGTATAGAGTATGAGTTCCGTGTTCTTGCCGAGAACAGAGCTGGGTTTGGAGAGCCAAGTGAACCATCGATGCCTGTCAGAACAATAGTTGTTGCCTGTAAGTAAATAAGTGTTTCAGGTATAAAAAGCAAAGGGTTGCCAGACTCTGATGTATTACTTCAGATGATAAAATACTTAAACAGCAGTTCTGTTTTCTTTATCTTCTATATATATATATTTTTTAATCTAATTTCTTCTTTTACATCTGATAGATCCACCTGGACCTCCAGTCAATCCAAGAGTTACAGACACAACAAAAAATACTGCCACTCTGAACTGGGGAAAACCTCTTGATAATGGTGGACTTGAAGTCACTGGATATGTCATTGAGCACAAAAAAGAAGGAACAGAAGAATGGGTAAAGGATACCCCTTCATCTCCACTTAGGATCACAGAGTTTGTTGTTCCTGAGCTTGAAACTGGTGTAAAATACTGCTTTAGAATTAGTGCTGTGAATGCTAAAGGAGCAGGAGAACCTGCTGAAACCAAGGAATTCACTGAGATTGTGGAGCATCCAGCTGAACCTTCAATGGAGCTCGATCTTGAGCTGAGAAGAACTCTTGTTGTCAGAGCTGGCTGCTCCATTCGCCTTTTTGTGCCAATCAAGGGACGTCCTACACCTACAGTCACTTGGACCAAGGAAGGTGGATCTGTTCCACGTGCAGTCATTGACAGCACTGAATCATTTACAATGCTGATCATTCCTGAAAGTTCAAGAACTGATGCAGGCAAATATGAGCTTACCCTGGAAAACTCAGCTGGAAAGAAGAGTGCTGACATACATGTGAGAGTTCTGGATTCACCTGGGCCTCCACTTAACCTCAAACCAATCAAGATTGACAAAGAAAGCATTACACTTCAGTGGGAAATGCCTCTCATTGATGGTGGAGCAAAGATCACAAACTATATAATTGAGAAGAGAGAATCAACACGCAAGGCCTTTGCTACTGCTGTTACAAATTGCACAACCACTTCAGTCAGAATTGGAGACCTGGGTGAAGGTTGTGAGTACTATTTCAGAGTGTCTGCTGAGAATGAGTATGGCATTGGTGAGGCAGTTGAAACTTCTGACCCAATCCGTGCATCCCAAACACCAAGTTCTCCAGAAAGCATTATACCTACTGATATCACCAAGAACTCTGTAAGCCTGGCTTGGACGAAACCTAAACATGATGGTGGAAGCAGAATTACAGGATATGTTCTGGAAGCTCAAAAGAAGGGAACTGATCAGTGGACCCATATTACAACAATCAAGACCATGGATTTCACTGTGAAGAATCTCAATGAGAATGAGGAGTACATTTTCCGTGTAATGGCTGTCAACCACTCTGGTAGAAGTGTTCCCCGTGACAGTAAACCCATTGTTGTCAGGGATTCTACTTCTTTGCCCGAGTTTGATTTGCGTGGTGTTTGTCAGAAGACTGTTATTGCCAAGGCAGGAGAAGACATCAAGGTTGAAATTCCAGTTATGGGACGTCCTAGACCAACTATCTCTTGGCAGAAGGATGGGGCGGCCCTGAAACTCACACAGAGGACCAATGTAGAAACTACTGCTGCTACTGTTATTATCAGCATCAATGAATGCACCAGAGCTGACAGTGGTGTATACACCATGACAGGAAAGAACATTGTTGGATCTGTGACAGATAACATCTTTGTCAAAGTTCATGATGTACCTGGGCCACCCAAAGGACCAGTTAAGATTGTGGAAATATCTCGTACCTATTGCATCTTTTCATGGGAAGCTCCTGAGAATGATGGGGGGGTTCCAATCACCAACTATGTCATTGAAATACGAGACACCACTTCCCAAACATGGACTGAGTTGTCTTCTACTGTCATCCGTACAGTGTTCAAGGCCATCCGGTTAAACACCGGATCAGAGTACCAGTTCAGAATAAAGGCAAAGAACAGATATGGTGCTGGGCCTCCTATCACTTCAGAGGCAGTGGTAGCTGCCTATCCATTCAAAATCCCTGGTCCTCCTGGTACCCCTAGTGCTGTTGCATTTACCAAAAACTCAATAACAATTGGCTGGAATGAGCCTGTGTCTGATGGTGGAAATGAAGTCATTGGTTATCACGTTGAGAGGAAAGAAAGAAGCGGCATAATGTGGTACAAGGTTAGCAAAGGTATTGTGAAAGGAAATATCTTTAAATCTGATGGACTTGAAGATGGAGTTGCTTATGAGTTTCGTGTCATGGCTGAAAATAAGGCTGGAATTGGTAAACCGAGCAAGGCCTCAGAAGCAATATTGGCCTTGGACCCTGTTGACCCACCAGGTCAACCTGTGCCAATATTGGTCAACAAGAATGCCATTACTATTCAGTGGACAAAGCCCGAGTATGATGGTGGGTTCAAAATCACTGGCTACATAGTGGAGAAGCGAGAACTGCCTGCCGGTCGCTGGATGAGAGCCAACTTCACCAACATAATCGAAACAACATTCACTGTTAGTGGACTGACTCAGGATGCCTCTTATGAGTTCCGTGTCATAGCCAGGAACTCAGCAGGTGCAGTTAGCATACCTTCTGAGCCTTCAGATCCAATTATCTGCAAAGATGATATTATCGAACCACGTATTATGGTAGATGCCATTTTTAGGGATGTTGTTCTACTCAAGGCAGGAGAGTCTTTCAAGCTTGAAGCTGACATTGCTGGTCAACCGACCCCGTCTATGGTTTGGACCAAGAATGGAAAGGAAGTTGAGAATACAATGAAACTGGAAGTTAGGTTCACTGAACTGACAACTACTCTAACTAACAAGGATTCTATCAGGTCTGATGGAGGTGAATTCATTTTGACTGCCACTAATGTTGGTGGATTTGCAAAGCACATCTTTAATGTTAAAGTACTTGACAGACCTGGACCACCAGTTGGACCTCTTAAGGTGTCTGATGTCACAGCTGATAACTGTGTGCTTACCTGGGCTCCACCTGCAGATGATGGTGGTTCCAAGATTGAAGGATATGTGATTGAGAAGCGAGAATCAAGCAGACTGGTTTGGACCAGTGTTGTTTCAGACCTGCAAGCTACTCAATATAAAGTTACTAAGCTGCTCAAAGGAGATGAATACATTTTCAGAGTAATGGCAGTGAACAAATATGGACTCGGTGAATCTCTTGAATCACAACCCACTATTGCAGAAAACCCATATAAGATTCCAGATCCTCCAGAGAATGCTGAGGTGACAGCTATTACTAAAGATTCAATGATTGTCATGTGGCAAGCACCTAAGAGTGATGGTGGAACTCCCATCACTAACTACAATATTGAAAGAAAAGATAGAGTGGGACTCCGCTGGGTCAAATGCAATAAGAGGAAGGTCAGAGATCTACAGTTCAAAGCCACAGGCCTTGTTGTTGGACATGACTATGAATTTAGAATTTTTGCTGAGAATGCTGCTGGACTGAGTGCTCCAAGTGTCTCTAGTCCATTTTATAAGGCCACTGATGGACTATACAAGCCTGGAGCACCATGCAACCCCAGAATCTTGGACACAACCAAGTCTTCAATTACCATTGCTTGGAACAAACCTGCATATGATGGTGGTTCTGAAATCACTGGCTACATTGTAGAGACATGCATCCCATCTGAAAATAAGGAAGAGGAGGAATGGACCATTGTGACACCAAAGGAAGGTCTTCTTGCTACCTCATTCACCATTATTAATCTGAAGGAAAATCAAGAGTACATGATTAACATTTCTGCTGTTAACAGTGAGGGAATTGGAGAGGCTGCATCTGTACCTGGCAATCCCAAGGCAGAGGACAGGCTTCTCCCACCTGACATTGATTTGGATGCTGAGCTTCGGTCAGTTGTCAGGCTTAGAGCTTGCTGTTCACTTAGACTGTTTGTGCCTATCAGAGGAAGGCCATCCCCTCAGGCTAAATGGACCAAGGGAGATGGGGAGCCACTTGAGAGGGCAACCATTGACAGCACATCATCATACACATCACTGGTAATAGAAAATGTCAACAGATTTGACAGTGGAAAGTATAATCTTACTGTTGAAAACAGCTCTGGCTCAAAGACAGTAACAGTCCAAGTCAGAGTGCTTGATACACCAAGTGCCCCACAGAATCTGAAGATTACTGCTGTAACAAAGGATGCTGTGACTCTGACTTGGGATCCACCAGTGAATGATGGTGGAGTTAAGATTAAGAACTATATTGTTGAAAAACGTGAGTCTACAAGGAAAGCATATGCCACAGTCAGTGCTAACTGCCATCAAACCACCTTCACTGTTGACCAGCTCCTGGAAGGATGCAACTATTACTTTAGAGTTTTAGCTGAGAATGAGTATGGCATTGGCTTGCCCATTGAGACTGGCGAATCAGTTAAGGTGTCTGAGAAACCACAGCCTCCTGGCAAAGTCACTCTTAAGGATGTTACCAAAAACAGTGTCACTCTCTCCTGGGAGAAGCCCGAGCATGATGGTGGCAGTAGAGTGGGCTGTTATGTTGTTGAGATCCTTCCTAAGGGTGCTGACAAGTGGACCCAAGCTCTGATTGTAAAAGAAACTGAAGCTACTATTAGTGGACTAATTGCAGGTGAAGAATATATGTTCCGTGTAGCTGCAAGAAATGAAAAAGGAACAAGCGATCCACGTCAAATTGGAGTTCCTGTGATTGTAAAAGACCTCGTTATTGCACCTGTTGTCAAAATGTTGTTCAACACATTTACTGTGTTGGCAGGAGAAGATCTGACAGTGGACATTCCCTATGTTGCACGCCCCAAAGCAACTGTCTCCTGGGTAAAGGATGGCCAGCCTCTTAAAAGAACTACCAGAGTAAACTTTGGTGCAACAGATGCAATGATGAACCTTACTGTAAAAGAAGCTACTAAAGATGATGTTGGACACTACATTATTACTCTTAGCAACACAGCAGGTGAGACAACAGCAGATATTGGCATTGTTGTTCTTGACAAACCTGGTCAACCAGGTGGTCCCGTTAAGGTAGAAGAGGTCACTTCTGACAGTATAACCATCGCCTGGAATCCACCAGAGTATGATGGTGGTTGCACCATCAAAAACTATATTGTGGAAAAGAGAGACACATCTACCACTAACTGGATGGTTGTATCTTCCAACCTAGCAAGGACCAAAATTAAGGCAGGCAGGCTGAAGACAGGTTCTGAGTATCAGTTTAGAATTACAGCAGAAAACCGATACGGAAAAGGCCCAGCTCTTCTGTCATCATGCATTGTGGCACAATACCCATATAAGCTCCCGGGGCCCCCAGGAACACCATCCATTGCAGCCTGCACCAAAGATAGCATGGTGGTGACCTGGAATGAACCAGTCATTGATGGTGGAAGTGCTATTTTGGGCTACCATCTTGAACGGAAAGAGAGGAACAGCATCCTGTGGGTCAAACTTAACAAATCTCTTATTACTGACCAAACCTTTAAGACCAGTGGTTTAGAATCAGGCATGGAGTACGAATACAGAGTTTATGCTGAAAATATTGTTGGAATAGGCAAAGTCAGTAAAGTGTCTGAGGGATATATTGCTAGAGATCCTTGTGATCCACCTGGTACCCCAGAGGCAACAAAGATAACTAAGGACTCAGTGACTATTGTTTGGACCAAACCTGAGTATGATGGCGGTGCAAAGGTTACAGGCTACATTGTGGAGAAGAAGGAACTTCCTGAGGGTCGCTGGCTGAAGGCCAATTTTACTAATGTAATTGAGACAGAATACATTGCAACTGGACTTGTCGAGGGAAATCAATATGAGTTCCGTGTCATTGCCAGAAATGCTGCTGGTGTTTTCAGTATTCCTTCTTACAGCACTGGTGTGATTACTGCCAGAGATGAGATTGAGCCACCACGTATCAGCATTGACCCAGAGTATACACAGACTATTGTTGTCAGTGCTGGAGACAACTTTAAAATTGATGCAGATGTTCATGGAAAACCCCTGCCCTCTATCCACTGGATGAAGGGAGAGCAGGAACTGGGCAACACAATTCATAGGGAAATTAAGAACACACCCACCAAAGCTTTTATATCTGTCAAGGAAGCTAAACTGTCTGATGGAGGACAATACATTTTGCTGCTGAAAAATCCAGGAGGAGAAAAGACTGTACAGATCAACGTGATTGTTCTAGATAAACCTGGAGAACCACAAGGGCCTCTTGTTGTCACAGGAATAACCAAAGACAGATGCAGTCTTGCATGGAAACTGCCATTGCAGGATGGTGGCAGCAAGATCTCTCACTACATTGTGGAGAAAAGAGAGACAAGCAGGCTAGTCTGGAGTGTTGTTGACCCAAAAGTGGAGAATATTTGTCTAAAAGTTACCAAGCTCCTGGAGGGAAATGAATACATCTTCAGAGTCCATGCTGTCAACCAGTTTGGAGTGGGTGCACCACTTGAATCTGCTGCCATCATAATCAAGGATCCATACATGATACCTGGATCACCCAAGAACTTGGAAGTTTCAAATATTAAAAAGGATTCAATGATGCTCACCTGGGAGGTTCCTTCTGAAGATGGTGGCAGTCCTATCACTGGATATATAATTGAGAAGCATGACAAAGAGGGTGTAAGATGGACTAGATGCAACAGGCAAACAGTCACTGACTTGACTTTTAAGGTCAAGGGACTCCTAGAAAGCCATAATTATGAATTCAGAGTTGCAGCTGAGAATGCTATTGGTGTTGGTGAGCCAAGCTCCCCAACTGTTTTTTACAAAGCTCTTGATCCTATCTTTAGACCTGGTCCACCACAAAATCCAAGAGTTACTGACACTACAAAAACTTCAGTGTTCCTGTCATGGGGAAAACCCATCTCTGATGGAGGCTGTGAGATTCAGGGATACATTGTTGAGTGCTGCTCTACCACTGCTGAAGTACCAGCTGCAGAAGGAGCTGCCACAGATGCACCCGTGGAAGAATGGATAATATGCACACCACCTACAGGTGTTAAGAAGACTAAGTTTGAAGTTTCAAATCTGAAGGAAAACCAGGCATACAAATTTAGAGTATGTGCAATCAACAAAGTAGGAGTTGGTGAGCATGCTGATGTCTCTGGAGCTGTTATTGCCCAGGACAGAGCAGAAGAGCCAGACCTTGACATTGACCCAGAACTGAGAAAGATTGTGACCATAAAAGCTGGTTCTTCTCTTAGACTTTTTATCCCTGTCAAAGGAAGGCCCACTCCTACCATAAAGTGGGACAAAGATGAAGCTGCCCTTAAAGAGACTGCTCAGGTTGAGATAACCAGCAGTTATACATTGCTTGTGATTGATAAGGTGAACAGAAATGATAGTGGAAAGTACACAGTTACTGTAGAGAATTCAAGTGGAACCAAATCTGCATTTGTTGTTGTCCGTGTCCTTGACACACCTAGTGCTCCTCTTAATCTTAAAGTGAAAGAAATTACAAACCAGTCAGTAACACTGGAATGGGAACCACCTTTTTTGGATGGTGGATCCAAGATCAAGAACTACATTATTGAAAAGAGAGAAAGCACACTTAAAACATTTGCAGCTGTTGTTACAAATTGTCATGCTCTTTCTTGGAAGGTCGAGCCACTCCAGGAGGGCTCCAGTTACTACTTCCGTGTTCTTGCCGAGAATGCTCATGGTGTTGGCCTGCCTGCAGCAATTGTAGATCCTCTTAAGATCTCAGAAGTGCCCCAGGCTCCAAAGAATTTGATTGTTACGGATCTGACAAAAACAAGTATATCTCTGTCCTGGGAGAAGCCAGATTACGATGGTGGTAGCAGGGTTATGCAGTACCTGCTTGAGGTGCAGTTGAAGGGCCAAGACAAATGGTCTGCTGTGAACACTTTTAAGACAATGGAGGCTACAGTCTCCAATCTGAACCCCAGAGAGGAGTACCTATTCAGAGTTACAGCTGTCAACGATAAAGGAAAGAGTGACCCCAAAGTCCTTTCTGGGCCAGTGATGACCAAAGACTTGGTCTTTGAGCCCGATGTCCGCCCAGCATTCAGCAGCTACAGTGTTCATGTGGGAAAAGACATCAACATTGACATTCCTGTCTTTGGACGTCCTAAACCTACCATCACATGGTCTAAAGATGGAGCTCCCTTGAAATTTACTACAAGAGTTAATATTCTCAATACACCAACACATACAACATTAAGCATAAAGGAGGCAGCAAGTGATGATGGTGGTATGTACAGTATAAATGTCACCAACTCAGCTGGAAAGAAAGACACAACAATTGAAGTTATTGTACTTGACAAACCTGGCCCTCCATGTGGCCCTGTGAGATTCAATGAAATCACAACACAGAGTGTCACTATATCATGGGACCCTCCAAAACACAATGGTGGATGCCAAATCTCAAACTATGTTGTACAGAAGAGAGATACTACTACTACAACATGGGAAAATGTTAGCATCAACTGGGCCAGAACAACCATAAAGGTGTCTAGACTAAAGACTGGAGCTGAGTACCAGTTCAGGATCATTGCCCAGAATCGTTATGGCAAAAGCCATGGTCTTGATTCATCTGCTGTAGTTGCTCAGTACCCATACAGAGAGCCAGGCCCTCCAGGCACTCCTTTTATCTCGTCTCTCTCTAGGGACCACCAAGTTGTTGAGTGGCATGAACCTGTCACAGATGGAGGCAGTCCTGTTCTTGGCTACCATCTTGAAAGGAAAGAGAGGAATAGTATTCTCTGGGTCAAGATCAATAAGACTCTTATCCATGAGCCCAGTTTCAAGAGTTACCCCTTGGAGGAAGGTGTTGAGTATGAATACAGGGTTTATGCGGAAAATATTGTTGGAATTGGAAGGAGCAGCAAAGTCTCAGAGGGCTGTGTTGCCCGTGATCCATGTGATGCTCCTGGAACACCAGAGGCCATCCATGTGACCAAAGATACTATTGTCATTCAGTGGACTAAACCAGAATATGATGGTGGCAGTAATATCACTGGCTATATTGTGGAAAAGCGTGATCTGCCCGAGGGCAGGTGGGTAAAGGCAAATTTTACTAATGTGATTGAGACCCAGTTTACAGTAACTGGTCTGACTGAAAATGCACAGTATGACTTTAGAGTCATTGCTAAAAATGCTGTTGGCACTGTCAGTAAACCATCATATAATAGTGGACCTATCACTGCAAGTGATGCGGTGGAGGCACCCAAATTCTCCATTGACCCAGAATTCACCAAGACCATTATCGTCAATGCTGGAGAGACATTCAAGCTAGATGCTGATGTACGTGGCAAGCCACTGCCAACTATCCAGTGGTTCAAAGATGACAAACCAGTTGAGAATACACTTCGACTAGAGATCAGAAACACAGAAAACCATGCAATGATTGTCATTAAGGACTCCATCAGAATTGATGGTGGTACTTATATGCTTCAGCTGACTAATGAAGCTGGCAGTGAGACTGTTCCATTTAAGGTTTTGGTCCTGGATAGGCCCAGCCCATGTGAAGGACCACTCCACATCACTGGAGTTGCCGAAGATAGATGCACACTGGTATGGCGTCCCCCTCTACATGATGGAGGCAGTTCTATTACACATTACATCATTGAAAGAAGAGAGACAAGCCGTCTAGCTTGGACTGTTGTTTCTAGCAGCTGTAACACCACATGCTACAAAGTTACCAAATTACTGGAAGGTGATGAGTATATGTTCCGTGTCATGGCATGTAATAGTCATGGTGTAAGTGAGCCACTGGAGTCTGGTGCAGTGATAATGAAGACTCCATTTGTTCCTCCTGGTCCACCACACATTGAGGATGTATCCAACATTGCCCATGATGGTATGACCATCTCTTGGTCTGCCCCTGAGACTGATGGCGGCAGTGAAATTACCAATTACTTAATTGAGAAGAGAGACAGAGCTGGGATCAAATGGACCAGATGTAACAGACAGAAGGTTACTGATCTTTCATTTAGAGCTACAGGCCTATCCACAGGCCATGAGTATGAGTTCAGAGTGGCTGCTGAGAATATAGTTGGAGTGGGAGAGCCAAGCCTTCCAAGTTCGTACTACAAGGCCTGTGATCCCAAGTACAAACCTGGAGCCCCAGGATATGTGCATGTGATTGATTCATCAAAGAGTTCTATTACTGTGTCATGGGGTAAGCCTTTGTCTGATGGTGGTAGTGTCATTCAGGGATACATTGTTGAAGTCTGCAAGGCTGAAGAGGAAGAATGGACTATGGTTACTCCTCCAACTGGCCTGCGTGTCAACAAATATGAAATTACAAAGCTTACTGAGGGCCAGGAATACAAGATCCAAGTGTGTGCTCTGAACAAACTGGGAGTTGGTGAGCCAGCAGTTCTCTCTGGAACAGCTAAGCCTGAAGAAAGGGTGGAACCACCTGAGATCCACCTTGACTCTGAGCTGAGGAAGGGTATTGTACTGAAAGCAGGTGGATCTGTCAGAATCAGTATTCCATTCAAGGGCAGACCAACACCTGAGATTAAATGGACTAAGGATGAAGGAAACCTCAGTGAAAAACCAGTGGTTGAGAAATCTCACAATTTCACACAGTTGTCCATTGACTCATGTGACAGAAGTGACTCGGGAAAATACACCCTGACCCTGACCAACAGCAGCGGCACAGTGTCTGAATTTGTTGCAGTTAAAGTCCTGGATGCACCTGGGGCCCCACAGAACCTTGTTGTTAAAGAAGTCAGAAAGGATTCTGTCACTCTTGTGTGGGATGCTCCACTGATTGATGGAGGTGCCAAAATCAAGAACTATGTCATTGACAAACGTGAATCCACGAAAAAGGCATATGCAAATGTGTCCATAAAATGCACCAAAACAACATTCAAAGTTGAGAACTTGATTGAAGGTGCTATGTATTATTTCAGAGTCATGGCTGAGAATGAATATGGAATCGGTCAGGCAGTGGAAACGAAGACTGCTTCAAAGGCCTCAGAGGTACCACTGCCTGTTGGAAAGGTCCTCCTCACTGATGTCACGAAGTCCAGTGCCTCACTGGCTTGGGAGAAACCTGAGCATGATGGTGGTAGTAGAATCGGTGGCTATCTAATTGAGATGCAGCCTAAGGGTACAGATAAGTGGGGAGTTGCAACAAATACAAAGACATGTGAGGGTACTGTCACAGGCCTCACAGCTGGAACAGAATACCTGTTCCGTATCATTGCTTACAATGAGAAAGGAAAGAGCGAGCCAAAAGCACTTGCTGCACCTGTAATTGCCAATGACATGACCATTGAGCCAAGCATCAAAATGCAGTTCAACACTTACACTGTATTAGCTGGAAAAGATCTAAAGTTGGAGTTCCCTGTTCTTGGCAAGCCAAAACCTAAGATCTCCTGGGCCAAGGATGGTCAGTCTTTGAAGGTGACATCAAGAGTCAATATAATAAACACTTCAACAACAACTGGAATTGAAATTACTGAGGCATCCAAGGAGGACTTTGGCAAATATACAGTTACAGCAACCAGTAATGCTGGGACTATCACAGAGGACGTGGCTGTCATTATCCTTGACAAGCCTGGTCCACCAAAAGGTCCTGTAAAGGTTGTTGAAGTGAGCAACACCTTTGTCCATCTCTCCTGGGAGCCCCCAGAATACACTGGTGGATGCCAAGTAAAGAATTACATAGTGGAAAAGAGAGACACAACCACTACAACATGGCAAACAGTCACTACACAGCTAGCTAGAACAGCATTTAAGGTCACCAAACTGAAAACGGGTGCAGAGTATCAGTTTAGAATCACAGCTGAAAATAGATATGGAAAGGGTGTGTCTTTGGATTCTAAGGCCATTGTGGTGCAATATCCATACAAACCACCTGGGCCTCCAGGAACACCATATGTCAAATCTGCAACTAAGGAAATGATGATCATTGAATGGAATGAGCCAGTCAGTGATGGTGGAAGTGCAGTTATTGGCTACCATCTGGAAAGCAAGGAAAGAAGCAGCATTCTGTGGAACAAACTAAACAAGACTCTCATCACTGATACCCAGTTCAAGATCTGCAACCTTGAGGAGGGTATTGGATATGAATTCAGAGTTTATGCTGAAAATATTGTTGGCATTGGCCGATGTAGTAAAGTATCTGAGTCTTTTGTTGCTCGTGACCCATGTGATCCCCCTGGTATTCCAGAAGCTGTATCTATTTCTAAGAACCAAATCAAGATTCAGTGGTCTAAGCCTCAGTATGATGGTGGCAGCAAAGTGAATGGATATATTGTGGAAAGGAAAGACCTTGCTTCCCCTGATGGACGCTGGGTAAGAGCTAACTTTACCAATATTGTTGAGACTGAGTACACTGTCACTGGTCTGACAGAGAATGAGCAATATGAATTCAGAGTTATTGCAAGAAATGCGGCTGGAGTCTTTAGTGAACCATCTGATAGCTCTGGACCTATTACTGCTACTGATGAAATTGAACCACCAAGGGCCTCAATGGATCCCAAATACAAAGACGTTATTGTTGTAAATGCTGGAGAAAACTTGCTTCTTGATGCAGACATCCATGGAAAACCAATTCCTGAGGTGCTCTGGCTAAAAGAGGGCAAAGAAATGGGCAAAGCCTTGCGCATTGAAGTGAAAACTACACAAAAACGTGCAGCCATAAACATTAAGGATGTAACTAAGCTTGATAGTGGCCACTATGACCTTGTCCTCAAAAATCTGGGTGGTACAAAAGCTTTCCCCATCACAGTTAAAGTCCTTGATAAACCAGGTCCACCCACTGGACCCATGAAGATTACTGGGGTCATGGCTGACAGGTGCATCCTTGCCTGGTCTGAGCCGGCTCTAGATGGCGGGGCCAGTATCACTCACTATGTACTGGAGAAGAGAGAGACTAGCAGATTGTCCTGGACAGTGGCTGCATCAGATATCAAAGGTCTATACCATAAAGTAAAAAATTTGCTTCCTGGAGATGAATACATTTTTAGAGTCAGAGCAGTGAACAAATATGGTGTTGGTGATTATCTTGAAAGTGAACCCATCATTGCACGCAATCCTTACAAGCCCCCTAGTGCACCTGGAACTCCAGAAGCCAGTTTGATCACAAAGGACTCCATGGTTTTGTCATGGACAGCTCCAGAACAGAATGGTGGAGTGGAAATTCAAGGCTACCACCTTGAAAAACGTGACAAAGACAGTGTGCGGTGGACAAAATGCAACAGACAAAAGCTGACTGACACCCACTTTAAAGTCACCGGTCTGAGCATGGATCACTTTTATGAGTTCCGTGTTGCTGCTGAGAATGAGGTTGGAATGGGAGATTACAGTGAATTGTCCCTGTTCTACAGGGCGTTTGATGCAACAACGCCACCTGGACCTCCACATCATCCTAAGGTAACAGATTACACAAAGTCTTCTGTGTCTCTGTCCTGGGGGAAACCTGACTTTGATGGCGGAGCTTATATCAAGGGATACATTGTTGAAATGAGGGAGTACACAGCAGTGCCTGGGTCAACAGAGGAGGCAGAAATAGCACCAGCAGTGGTAGCTCCAGTTGAGAAAGAATGGACAATGTGCACGCCACCCAGTGGCATTCAAGCCACCAAACTCACTATCACAGACTTGAAGGAGGGTGGAGAATACCAGTTCCGTGTCTGTGCTATTAATTCAGAGGGTGTGGGGGAGGCTGCTAATGTCCATGGTACGGTGGTAACTTCTGACAGGGTAGAAGCACCAGAGATGGAGCTGGATGCTGAACTCAGAAAGGTCGTATCTGTCCGTGCTGGTGGAACACTACGTCTGTTTGTCACCATCAGAGGAAGGCCTGAGCCTGCTGTAAAATGGGAGAAGGTGGAGGGTGTCCTCACAGAACGTGCTGTTATCGATACTACCAGTTCATACACCATGCTTATCATTGACAATGTTAATCGTTTTGACAGTGGCAAATACTCACTATCACTAGAAAACAGCAGTGGCAAAAAATCTGCAATTGTTGCAGTAAGAATTTTGGATACACCAAGTGCACCACAAAACTTTACTGTGAAGGAGCTAAAGAAGGATTCAGTGACTCTTGCCTGGGATGCGCCACTTACTGATGGTGGTGCAAAAATCACTAACTACATTATAGAGAAGAGAGAGTCTGTTAGGAAGGCCTATACGGCTGTCACCAGCAACTGCACAGCAAACTCATTTAAGATCGAAGATCTGCCAGAAGGTGGAAATTTCTACTTTAGGATTTGTGCTGTTAATGAATATGGCCAAGGTCAGATGGTTGAAACCAAAGAAGTGAAAGTGGCTGAGGTTCCTTTGCCACCAAACAAGGTTACCCTTGTAGATCTGACCAAGAACAGTGTGTCACTGACTTGGGAAAAGCCTGCTCATGATGGTGGAAGCAAAGTGATGTGCTACAATGTAGAATTTAAGCCCAAGGGTGGAGATAAATGGGGCGCAGCATGCACAGTTAAGGTGCCAGAAGCAACTATTCCTAATTTAACTCCAAATGAAGCTTATTTATTCAGGGTTGTTGCAATCAATGAGAAAGGGAAGAGTGAGCCAAAGGATCTTGGCTTGCCTGTGGTTGCCAAGGATGTTGCAGTTGAACCATCCATAAATTTACTGTTTACCACATACAGCGTAAAGGCCGGAGATGACCTCACTCTTGAGGTTCCAATAAGAGGCCGACCAAAGCCTGCTGTATCCTGGAAGAAGGATGGCCTTCCTTTGAAGCAAACAACATCAGTGACTATCTTAAACACTGCAGCCTCATCTAAAATCATTATCAAAGAGGCTAAGAGGGAACATGTTGGGAAGTATGAAATCACCCTGGCAAACACAGCAGGAACTGTCACAGCAAATCTTGGAGTCATTGTTCTTGATAAACCAGGTCCACCTAAAGGAATTAAGGTGGCTGCAGTGACTTCAGACAGCATCACCCTCTCCTGGTCCCCACCAGAATATGATGGTGGCTGCTCCATCAGCAACTACATTGTGGAGAAGAGAGACACAAACACACAGGAATGGCAGATGGTAGCAAGTAATGTTGCTAGAACATCTTTTAAAGCTGCACGCCTGACACATGGAGCAGAGTACCAGTTCCGCATTTATGCAGTTAACCGTTATGGAAAGAGTACGTACCTGGATTCACCTGGAATCACTGCTCAGTACAATTTCAAGCAACCAGGACCTCCTTCTACACCCATAGTGAAACTGGCCACCAAGTCTTACATGTTGGTGACCTGGAATGAGCCAGTTAGTGACGGCGGTAGTCCTGTTCTGGGCTACCACCTGGAGAGGAAGGAGCGTGCTAGCATTCTCTGGACAAAGATGAACAGAGGAATGATCAAAGATACAGAATACAAAGTCAGTGGAATTGAAGAGGGTATGATGTATGAATATCGCGTGTATGCTGAAAATATTGCTGGTATTGGTAAATGTAGCAAGGCTTGTGAAGCTGTAGCAGCAAGAGATCCATGTGACCCTCCAGGCACACCTGTTGTCACTGCAATTACCAGAACATCAGTCTCCTTATCTTGGGACAAACCAGAATATGACGGCGGAGCAAAGGTTTCTGGCTACACAATTGAACGCAGAGACCTTCCTGAAGGACGATGGACAAGGTGCAACTTCACTAATGTACCTGAGACCCATTATGATGTGACAGGCCTTACAGAGAACAGCCAGTATGATTTCCGTGTAATTGCAAAGAATGCAGCTGGACTTTTCAGTATACCATCAGACAATACTGGTCCCATCACTGTTAGGGATGATGTGGATCCACCACGCATCATGATTGATGTCAAGTTCAGAGAAACAGTGTTTGTGAAAGCAGGAGAAACTCTAAAGATCAATGCAGATCTTGCCGGACGTCCTGCCCCTGTCATTTCTTGGACCAAGGATGGCAAAGAGATTGAGCTACGAGCCAGAATCCAAATAATTTCAACTGACACCAGCACATGTGTCATTGTGAAGGAATGCATCAAAAGAGATTCTGGACAGTATGTTCTTACTTTACAAAATATTGCCGGAACAGTTACTATGCCAATAAACTGCGTGATTATAGATAGACCAGGACCCTCAGCAGGACCTCTGCAGATCACAGGTGTCACAGCTGCAGAGTGCACTCTGTCATGGGGACCACCTCAGGAGACAGGTGGGTCAGACATCACTCATTATGTTGTTGAAAAACGTGAGACCAGTCGTCTGTCATGGACACTGGTAAAGACAGATATCACAAAAACACACTTTAAAGTCACAGGTCTGCTAAAGGGTGAAGACTATATCTTTAGGGTTCTGGCTGTTAACAAGCATGGTGTAGGTGAAGCTCTGGAGAGTGATGTTATAAAGGTTACAGATCCATACACATTTGCCACTGCTCCAGCTAGTGTTGATGTAACTACCATAACTGGAGACTCAATGACTCTCACCTGGTGCAAGCCAGCCAATGATGGAGGCAGTCCCATTACTGGATATGTGATTGAACGACGTGAGAAGACGAGCATGCGCTGGGTCCGTGTGAACAAACATCCAGTTCCTGAATGTACCACAGTTGTAACCAAACTACGCAAGGGTTGTGAATATGATTTCAGAGTATATGCTGAAAATGGGGCTGGTCTAAGTCCTCCAAGTGAATCATCTGCAACATTCAGAGCAGCAGATCCTTTGGTCATTCCTTCTCGTCCAACCAAGCCAAAGATTGTGAATTCAACCAAAGATAGTGTGTCTATTGTCTGGAAACCACCAACAGATGATGGTGGTGCTCCTATCCTTGGATACAGTGTGGAATACAGAGACTACAAACGGAAACCAGAGGCTCAGGAAGAGGAAGAATATGAGGAGGAAGACGAGGTACCTGAGTCACCGGAAGAACTAGCCAGATGGGTTGAGGCCATCCCTCTTACAAAGAGCTTAGAATTCACCATCGGTGGATTAAAGACAGATGCAGAATATGAATTCTGTGTCAGAGCAATCAATAAAATTGGCAGCAGTATGCGTAGTCCATATTCAAATGCAGCTGCAGCGAAGGACAGAACTGAAGAACCATCATTTGATGTTGACATTGAGATACGTAAAGTACTTGTTGCTAAACATGGCACAGCATTTTCTCTTAATGTGCCATTCAAGGGAAATCCTTCGCCATCAGTAACATGGGCTAAGGAGGGTGTTGATCTGAAGGTCAGAGGAACCATTGAATCAGCAGAGGCCAGCACTTCATTGACTATTGAGAAGTCAACTAGATATGACTCTGGAGAATACACTGTCACAATTGAATCACCATTAGGAAAAGCAACATTGCCAATGGTTGTCAAGGTGCTCGACTCCCCAGGACCCCCAGTCAAAATTAAAGTATCTTCAGTGACTAGGGATTCTGCAACCCTCACTTGGGAGGCTCCTGAGAATGATGGTGGTGATCCAGTAAAAGCCTACCATGTTGAAAAACGTGAGGCCAGTAAGAAAGCCTGGGTGTCTGTGACCAGCAACTGCCACACTCTGACTTACAAGGTGGAAGACCTCCAGGAGGGAGCCATCTATTATTTCAGAGTCATTGGAGAAAATGAGTATGGATTGGGTGTCCCGCAGGAGGCTAAGGCTGGGACAAAGATTACAGGTAACATATGAACTGTCTGCTTATAGTTGATTTTTTTTACATACATCATTATGTCAACAGAATGTACTTAATAAATAAAGAATAAAATTCTCCTGCTCTCTGTTACAGAGGTACCAAGTCCACCGATGAAACTTGGAGTTGCAAATGTTACCAAGGACAGCATTACAATTGTATGGACCAGACCAGAATATGATGGTGGAAGCAGAGTCACTGGTTACCTTATTGATGCCCTGGAGAAAGGGCAGACCAAGTGGGTGAAATGTGCCACCGTGAGGACAATGACTCACACAATCAAGAGCCTTCGGGAAGGTGCCGAGTACTTTTTCAGAGTCCGTGCTGAGAACCATGCTGGACTTAGTGAACCCAAGGAGATGATCGTTCCTGTTATTGTCAAGGAAGTACAAGGTATTACAGCTAACTTTACTTTAAAATTTTGATATACAGACACGATTTAAAAATTTGACATGCTGTATCCACATGTAATGATAATTGATATAAATGTACAAGTTTTTTAAAAAGCGGTGATGTTTCTGAAATAATTGCTAATTTTCTGGTTTTAAGGTGACACGACTTACCGGTTTTGTCTTATTTTTTCCAACAGAGGCTCCAGAGTTTGACCTAAAGAACTATCCCAAGAACACAGTTTATGTAAGAGCAGACTCCAACCTGACTTTTGAGATTCCACTAACTGGCAGACCCATGCCAAAGGTCGCTATTTCCAAGAACAATGTTGTCATTAAGTCATCCAAGAGGCTGTTGACAGAAGTAACTCCAGATAGTTTAATAGTCACCCTAAATGAAAGTGTTTCAGCCGATGCTGGCAAATATGAATTCACTGCGTCAAATGCAGGAGGTACCACCAAGATTTTCATCATCTTTGTTGTGCTGGACAGACCTGGACCTCCTGTTGGTCCAGTTCAGATTGGAGAAGTTGGAGAGACAACAGTACATCTGAAATGGGCTCCTCCAGAGTATGATGGTGGCAGTCCTGTTACCAATTATGTTGTTCTTAAACGTGAAACCAGCACTCCTGCCTGGGTAGAGGTATCTACTGCCATTGCCAGAAGTGAGATCAAGGTGACAAAGCTGACCAAGGGAGAGGAGTATCAGTTTAGAATCAAGGCGGAAAATCGTTATGGTGTCAGTGACCACATCGACAGCAAGCCAGTCATGATAAAGCTTCCATACAGTAAGCCACTTCAACCTTTATCTTCAGTTTCTTATGGCAGCTTCGGTTTTATGATTGAGGCATATTTCTAAATGTATTTTAACAAGAATGCTTTCCATAACAGTTGTGCCTGGACCTCCATCCACACCTTGGGTTAGCTTTGTATCTAGAGAGAGTCTCACAGTCTGTTGGAATGAGCCAGTCAATGATGGTGGAAACCCTGTGATTGGATACCATCTCCAGATGAAAGAGAGGAGCAGCATCCTTTGGCAGAAAATCAATAAGACTGCAATCCCAGGAAACCAGTGGCGTGTTACAAACATCTGCCCTGGTCTCATCTATGAATTCAAGGTGGCAGCTGAAAATGCTGCTGGTATTGGAAAAATGAGTAAAACCTCAGAAGAAGTTCTTGCTATTGATGCCTGTGGTGAGCATTTGAATTATTACGTGTATTTATTTGCAGTTTTATGCCTTTAATAATATGAGTTTACAGCTAAAAACCTTTACAGTTATTTTATTAAACTTGGGTCTTTCTCACTTTAATAATACAGAGCCCCCAGCAAATGTTCGTGTCACAGAAGTCACCAAGAACTCAGTTAGCCTGGCTTGGCAGAAGCCTCCATTTGATGGCGGCAGCAAGATTACTGGCTACAGCGTGGAAAGGAGGGAGGCGCCTAATGGCAGATGGGTGAAGGCCAACTTTACGAACATCATTGAGCTGGGTTTCACTGTATCTGGACTGAACCAGGACGAGTCTTACGAGTTCAGAGTGTATGCTAAGAATGCAGTTGGGTCTGTCAGCAACCCATCTCTCATTGCTGGACCAGTCACTTGTGTTGATGCATGTGGTGAGTGTACAAGCCATAGTTATTTTCATATTTATTGATTTCTTGGACTGAGTTTTATTTATGCACTTGTATAAATATCTTTTGTCCCACAGGTGCCCCAGCCATTGACCTCCCTCCAGAGTATCTGGATGTGGTTCAGTACAAGGCTGGAGCTTCAGTTAAGCTCAGAGTAGGAATTATTGCCAAGCCTCTACCAACCATTGAGTGGCTCAAGAATGGAAAGGAGCTTGTAACAACCTCCACTGTGTCTGTTGAAAGCACAACAGACTCTTCTGCTGTTCTGATTAAGGATGCAAGTCGCCTTGATACAGGTTCATATGAGATCAAGATTAGGAATGTTCTGGGGTCAGCATCTGCAACCATCAGGATTGAAATCCTAGGTATTTCTAAATTCTTGGCTCATATTTTCACATTTCTGAATCCCTTAGTTATTTTGATTGTTTTATTTTATAAACCCTCCATCATCTCATCCCGCCATTTAATTACCGTATTTTCCGGACTATAAGGCGCACCTAAAAGCCTAAAATTTTCCCAGAAATCGGCCGTGCGCCTTATAATCCGGTGAGCCTTATACATGTACTGAGTTCCAAAATCTGGTCAATTTCAAGACGAAGACGCTGCCGAAAGAAAAGTTTCCAGCCGGAGTCATAGTTAAGGCTAACGAAAAGGGCTGGATGGACGAGGAGAAAATGGGAGAGTGGCTGAGAGAGGTGTATGTAAAGAGACTGGGTGGTTTTTTCCACATATCACCGTTCCTGCTGATCTGTGACTCCATGCGCGCTCGTCTCACAGACAACGTGAAAAGCCAAGTGAAGAAAATTAATTCGGAGCTTGCCGTCATTCCGGGAGGATTAACTAAAGAACTCCAACCGCTGGACATTGGCGTAAACAGGGCGTTTAAAGTAAAGTTGCGAGCGGCGTGGGAGCGATGGATGATAGACGGCGACCACACATTTACTAAAACTGGGAGGCAGCGGCGGGCGAGTT
>VUQK01043262.1:57543-69956 GCA_015106715.1 Bujurquina vittata | reverse complement strand
TTGATTTAATCTTCGCTTCTTTGACTCAGACTTCAGTGAAAGGTTTATTTTTTTATTTTTTGTTTATACTCACTAACACAAATCTGACAATACCGTTATGGTTTTCATTTCTGCTTGATAACTCAGTTTAAATGCAAAATGGTAATTTGTTTTAAATGTGTGTGTGTGTGTGTGTGTGTTGCAAACAACTTTGTTTAATATATGCAAAATATATTTATAGCTCCTTCCCTTTGTACTTTCTGAATTTACTATTCTGGCTTTGGCACTTGACCCTCACTGTTCCAAGCCTGTTTCTACTGAAGATATACTTGAACCGATTAAAGATATTTAGTGCACAAGTGTTTGCTGAGGGCATCAGGTCAACATGAACATGCCAAATGTAACTCCAGTATATCAGATATTTATTCCTGTTTAATCGTTTCTAATATTTTTGGGGCACAAACTAAGATCAGGGCACAACGATCGGTTTCAAGATAAGCTTTGCCTTTCCAGAATTTTTTGTATTCAATTTCTGATAATTTTGCTATTTGTCTTTTTTTTGTGGTACTTTTTGACATTAAAGAAAAATGTAGAATGTTGGTAGCCTTATGCAACCAGACCTATGCAGTCAAAATCCCATCTACCCCCTTAGTGTGGAAGAAAAATGTATGTATCTGAGTCATGCACTAGCAGTTATTTGAGTGGACATTCTGATTTATTACCTATATTAGGAGGGCAGCTCTTGACTTGAACTGGTGCTGAAGATTGGGATAAATAAGGGCCCTTTTCAGGGGGTGAACCTGATGTCAGAGAATGTGCACGGTCAATTAAGCCCATAAAGCTGCTGATTTCAGTTTCACCACCAGAGATGTTGTTCCGGGAGTCCAAGTAGGAGCATGGTCTGGGAAAAACGCACACGTCGTTCCTGAGTTAATGCTTATGGTTTTCTCTGTTCTTTTAGTTTAAGGAAATCTATTCTGAAAAGCATTTTAGCTGCACTGGTGCTTGTTTGTCCAGTGTTAGAAATATTATGCATGTATTTCTTTTCAAAACCATTTGGCTCACACTTCATTTGCCACAGTTTACTTTCCAATAGGCTTTCACATCATATATTTTGCAGATCAGACTGTCTCTAAAGGAGTAACGTTTACTGAGCTAGCTGAATAAATTTGGGGAGACATCCCCAGAATACGTTTATTTATTTTTATTTACCTAAGGTAAAAAAGGGAAATTTGGTAAACATGCTTCTTGGAAATGACCCTGGCTCCCATTACTCATACCAGTAATTCTCATTTGAGTAAAAAAAGAAACAACCCACCGTCGAATACCATCAATGTTTTTCCTTCCACTACAGATCCTGGTGACGGCCGCCCAGCACTTCTCATTGGTGGCTCAGATCGCATTGTCATCACCCATCTAAATGGAACAGGCCTTCAACCCCTCAGGTCCTTGAGAATAAATGGAACACTGGCACTGGATTTCCAGCACAACCAGGAAAGTGTGTGTTGGGTTCTGTCTTCAGAGTCCTATGGGCAACTTCGCTGTGCTGTAACAAGGAACCTGCGTGGATTCACACGGGACCAGGAAATAAAAACGCATCAAAGTTTGCAGCGTACGTTTATATCAGTTCATACTTTCCTTCTGAAATGCAGCCTTTTGTTCATTTTTTCTGATAAATAGCTATCTCAAATGGCGAACACTGAGCTACATGAATAAAAGGTATTTTTGCCTGTGGTAAACATCACCCAGTACTTTCTCTCGCTCACAGACACAGGCTCTTGCCTCTTTGCGTGCTCTCTTTTTCCACACTCTTCCCTGCAAGCTTTCTCTCTCTGTCTCCTCATTATCAGTGTGGCTTAAGACAGGTTAGCCTTAGCACTTTCGGAATTCATCTTTATCCTGCAATTTCCATTCAAGCCTGGGAGCTACACTGACTTTGCTTCTTCAAAAGTGCTACCTATTCCTGATCTAGTAAAGGTTCTCTTGAATTATAGCACATTTCGCTAATCATAAGATAGTGCCATCTGTCCAGGCAGTCGGGAAAGTGTTCAAAATATCGTAAAACCAACACCGCTGTTGTTTTCGGTGTGCTCTCGGCTTGGGCGCGGCGACAGCTATTTTAACACAAATACTGTACTTCAAATTTGGTTCAATTGCAGGATGAGTATGGTGGTATTTTTGGAGGTTAATTAGACATGGTTGGAAATATTAAGAGGGGAGGGTTGTGACAGGTCTTTTCATGGGGGAAAAAAACAGATTTATCCTCCTCTATATGTATTCTTGCAAACATAGCTAATAAATAATCTACAAAGATGCCTTTAAAGAACGTCTGCTTTTAATTTGAAAATATTACAAATCTCTCATCTGTTCTCTTGTATCAGTCTGAAGCCTGGATCTGTGACTTAAAACTAAGAGTTGAGATAACCAAGACCCCCTGTTGTTTTTATTTCATCATTATTTCTGTATCTTTGGTTGTCATGGAAACTTTCTTTTATTTATATAGTGTGTATTCATCTGTTTCACATGCGAATCTAACATGCCCCCCCCCCCCTCCCACTGCAGATGTGGAGCAGATGGCAATTGACTGGCTGACAGGCAACTTTTATTTTGTTGACCGTGTCACTGACAAGATTTTTGTCTGCGACCGTGGCGGGGACACGTGTGTTACTATTCTACAACTAGACCTGCTAAATCCTAAAGGAATAGCTCTGGATCCTCTCATGGGGTGAGTATTCTGCAATGCGACTCTCATTTATCACTATGTATCATTTTGCAGAGGAAAAAAATATCTAAGAAATAAAAAAAATGCATTTTACTGCTCAGAACAAGAGAGGAGGAACATAAGAGGGTTACAATAATGGGATTTAAATGATTTCCTGTCCTTCAACTTAGCCATTTTCTCTTTGAGCTGTGTAATTTGGTGAATAACTGGTGATGCTACATATATCTTCTACTGTCTAGACAGTCATTTGTATTCACTGATTTTGCTCTACATCCCATTGAAGAATGTGACCCAACAGGACTTTCCATTACAGGATTTTTGTCTCCAAAGATCAAAAAAAGAAAGAAAAGAAAGAAGGAAAAAGCAGAGCAACAGTGGGAGAAAACCTATTCCCTCACTGCTCTCAGTGAACACCATAACATTTAGAGCATGTGGCTGACAGTCTCAGTGATCACAATGTTGGAGAATTTATTATTTCTTGGGAGTTTCGTGTGTCACAGTGCAGAACACACACACACACACACACACACACAAAATAGATATACTGCATGCCCCAGCTGTACCAGCCAGTGAACCAATTATCAGTAACGCTTTTTCAATCCAGTATTATTTCGGGTTCGCTGTGGAACAGCAAGGCTCTATTATATTGTGATGACTCAAAGTCGGAGTCAAAGCTAATTTTTAATTTTGCACCTTTTCTAATGAAGATTTTGCAGATCATTTTTCAGCTGGTATAGGGGAGTTCAAATGTGTCATTTATACGGTTGCTATGGCATAAAAATGATCATCTCCAATCTTCAGCAGCAATAGAAGCATCCTGCTGCTCTACACCAATTATGTTAAACTGTCATGACAGACCACATAAGGCCAAGACAGTATGAACCTTCAACCTTAACATACCATTAATTTCGGGGTACGAGCAGAACTACATTGTCACTTTGTGGATTTCTGCTTGTGCTGTATTCAGCGCCTCTGTTTACTACTATAAACCTTTGGGTCTCATCAAAATAATTAGCTTGTGGGTTTCTTTTCTTTTTTCTTTTTTAATGGCAGGGATGTTTTTATTTGGTTGGCTGTATCTCTTTGTTCCCCTTAAGTGTGTGTTGGCCATGTGAAAGCAGTATGGTTTGCAGTGAATTCACTCTTCTGCTTAAGCTGGCGCCCTGTGATGTACTGTAAGTCAGACTGTCTTTTAAGTGATTTTGTTGTAATCACACATGACTCACACACACATATCTGCCTTACTCTGTAGGTATAGATGGATAGTGCTCTGGAGCCTGCTGCCCCACAAGGGAGCTAGTTTTGCAGGTTGCTGGATAGATTGACTCTATGAGACTCAGAAGTATTCCAAGCCTTATTTCTGACTCTAATTGGTGAGAAATAGGTACAGCCTGAGAGAGGTCTGTCAGCCTGGAGCAATGGAGTGAAAACAAAGGAAATCAGGGAGGTGTTAGATAGCAGCACAGCATGAGGAACCGTGTTTATAGAATATGCCCTGGTTTGGCACTCCATTTTTATTGTTATTTGACTCTCTGTATCCCTGCCTATCTTACTATTGGACAAAGCATTTTAACTTGATGGACAGCCTCTTCTTCTTTTCTCTAAAAAGCTTTTCCAAGACATGTTTGATGGATGGTATGGTTTGTTTATCAGCTAAAATTTTTATCAGCACTAGAAAACGGAAGCATCCTCTCCCACGAGTCCCATTTTAGTTTAGTGTATATCCCCATGATGGAAAAAATGCACTTTGTTTTTGAAAACTCACTGTTGTCATACAAGTTTCTTTTGAATCTTTGATGATATTAGAAAAAAACATACCATTGTACCATACAGTCAGCCGTGTCCGTAGGAATTAAGTCTACATGTGCACATACTGTACTAATAATTAGTTTTGAGGAGACCATAATTGTCATTTTTTTTAACTTATGGGAATACATTTTGCAGGTGGAGAGAAAAAAGTAAACAGATGCAGTTTTTATCTATTGATGGTGCAAGATGAAGCACTCAGAGATCGCCAAGGTTATTATCCTGATTTATCGTGTAGGGAATGTGAATATTTCTACCCAACTTCTTTACAACCCACTCAGCTGTTGTCAAGACATTATCCCTAAAATCGCAAATGCTGATGGCATTGCAGGAAGTCGGGGGATCGTCAAAGCTCAATAGGATTTATTTCTGGGCACAACAAGTGTTTGTACAAAATTTGATGGCAATCTTACAAAAAACAATCTCACAGCTTTTGAGCTGCTGCCAAATAGCCAAATAGTGCAAAATTGTGTTTGAGAGCATTATTCTAAATGAAGTCTTCACTCTACACGACTTCAAGAGGAAAGGAGTGAACAAAGCATCTGGAAGAAACCAGCTATGTCCTCTAAGCCTTTGAGTGTTATACTATTTATTGATTGTCAGTTGTAGCATTGTCTGCGCAGTCTTCTGCCAAAGTGTGAGACACCTGCCGTTATTCGCTGGCCGCCATGCTTTTTATTTTATCACGGGTGCTCATTTCCAGCATCCAACAAGGATCTCATTGTAGTTGCAGAATTCACAAATACAGCATCAGCACCATCTTAATCCTAGAAAGCAGTCATTGATATGCCGTGTGGAGGTGCACCTGTTTAGGGAGCTGGATTCCTTGCTGATGCTGGCAGTTTTTCAGCACAGCTTGGTCGAGGGTTCAAAGGGCAGCCCATCTCTCCTCTGGTTTGACTTGTGAAGATTAAGACGGCTTCCCGTCGTTCTCTGGCTGCAGCTGGTTATCATTGGAAGCTGTTAGAGATCCGCGCTCACAGAGTCCCAGCAAGGCAGCGGGGCGAGCCTTCCATATAAATGACTGAATATGCATACCTGAGCAATTTTTAAAACTTTAAGAGACAGTCCATGAGATTGTTACTTTTGGTAAAGTACATTTCAGTTACTTCTGTTGACGTCATTTATTATCTATGGTAAGAATCAAATTATACTGCATATGACACCTGTTTTCTGTTAGTTACACTGGCTCCCTGTGTCTTTGCAAATTGGTTTTCAAGCCCTTCTCATGGGTTTGAAGTACTGAATGGGTTGGCTTCTCAGTGCATCACACATTGTCATTTTGTGTCTACTCACATACCCTGAGGTCTGCTACAGCATGCTTTCTAAATGTCCCCCAAATTACCAAAAAAAGAAATGGAAAATGCTGCTTTTATTACATTTGCCTCCAGGTTATGGGCTTCTATCAGAGAAGCAGTCTAACGCGTCATTTTTACGAGGCCTTTAAAGGCATCATGAGGCTGTTTCTCTAAATCCTTTTTTTTCGTGTAATTAAAATTCATTCTGTGCTCATATACTATATTCATGTGTTTTAGTTTATTGGTCATATTTTCTTCTACATTTTTATTTAGTGAAACATTCAAAAATTGTACTATTACATGAATGTTGATTTGTGAATATTTCTACATATTTATTATGGGTTGGTGAATATCCTTGCTTTTGATTTTGGGTCATCCCACAACATTTCTGTTGGATTAAGGTCAGGATGTTGACTTGGACATTGCAAAAAATGATCTTTATTCTTTGAATATTATTTGCTTGAATGGAATTGTGCTTGTTTTCTTGCAAAGCTCAATATGATCGAGGGATCCAGTGGATGCCTGAAATATGTCTGTGGATTGGCTGAGTCCGAGTACTTTCTAAATAGTTCATAACCTTTTCCAGCCTGATGAGCATCAACAACTCTTAAGAAATCTCCAATTCAGTATAACAGAACCACTAATGTTATCCAAGAAACCACAACTGGATACTCGTGGTTGTTGTAATAACACTCAGTCAGTTTTCAAGGGGTTGGATGGATGGATAACTACTGAAAACTGCTTGAATTAACAGTTTACATTAAGATTGTGAGTTATAGTTATATGCAAAAGATCCTTTTGTTAGATTAAAATAAATACAAACTCATTGTGAGTTTTTTTCTGTTCATATTGTGGCTATGATTGTATCCTATATATCATTTATAATCACACTGTGATGAGTGTTGTGATATGATGCTATATAAATACAACTGAATTGAATGATTTACCCCCATGTCCCGTCCCACAGAATGCTCTTCTTCACTGACTATGGAAACGTGGCCAAGCTTGAGCGCTGTAACATGGACGGCACCAACCGGACCCGGCTGGTGGATTACAAAATTGAGCAACCCACTGCTGTGGCACTGGACGTAGTCAAGAAGCTGGTGTATTGGGCAGATGCCTACCTGGATTACATCGATGTGGTGGATTACCAGGGCTGGAACAGACACACCATTATCCATGGGAGCAAAGTGAGTGTCACATTTCACAGATTTTTGTCTTCCATTGGCTTCACACTATAAGGCGCCGCTGTGGACCAATGTCAGGCTTTTCTCGTGAGAAGTGTCTCCTGCTGAATCTGATCCACTTAAACTGTTACATGACAGGGCGTTTCTTGGTTAATGTTCTGATTCAGGACACTGTGCTTTGTCACTGCAAGACAGGTGGTACATTCACTGCTTGTTGTTTTAATCCACTCTTCATTTTGGTAGAAAAGGGTCTTTTGTATGGTGAATAAATGGTTTATTAAATTGAAGGAATTGAGTCACACATGAGGCTGCCTTCCAAATGAGCATATCAGTAGTCTCTCTCCTGTAGTACACTTTTGAGGCCTTTCATCGCGAATTATGATTATTCATTAAAAGGTCCTTTCAACCAACTTGGACTAGATACTCACGCTTTATGAGGAAAGAAGAACATACATATCAAGTACCTTATTCTGTATGCAGGTGTTCTTTGCATGATATTGCCTCATTCATTTGCTTGTGCCCTCATTAGACAGTATCTTCATGTCATTGCATTTGCATTACAAATGCGATGTTCCTCGTTTCTGTCTTTTCTGTAGAGAGTATAGGCTTTAATGTCCTAGCCACTTGCATCAGATGATAGAATTGCTGTTATAACCAGTTTTACTCACTGCATTACAATTTTCCAAAGTCCGTTCATTTTAAATTGTATTTATTTCTTTTTTAACTTTTTTAAAAGGTTTTAAACTGACAGTGAGTTGTTTCATTGAGTCAAACTTGTCATTTCAGAGACTACATTACCATCTAAATATCCTCCATTCTTCTTTACTGTTATAATAAGCAAAAAAAAAAGGGTGTTTCACTGCTTTAATATTGTGTTGGAAAAAACCCTCCTCTGTATATGAGGTTGATCCTGTTGGTATTTTCTATCATTTTTTTCAATCCAAAGAGCACTAAATAGTGTGCATTACATTTGCTTTATAGGTAAGCTACAACCTTTTGAAGTAGTATTTGTGTGATTTCTTTAAAAAATGCATCCTGTGTGAAAGTAGAGTGCTGAGGCCAAATTCCACAGGGAGAGACGCTTGAGTGGTTTGTTTTTTATTTATTTTTTTTTATCCTGACGCATGTTTCTTGGTGCCCCTGATGTCAAAGTGTGGGCCAGTGAGCTTAGGTGTACTTCCTGTGAACACAGCTCATCCAGCCATGTCGCTATGTGTGGGTGTCAGCCTGCTAAATGTAGCATGGAGGCTGCGGCATCAGGGCCAGTAGTCTCCCAGTGGAGTCAGGCTTTTGACTCTGTACGGGCTGCCAAATCTGCAGACGGCCCCACAGCTATCTCCCATTCCTCTCCTGCTTAACACAAGTCCTCATTAATTGGTTTTTATTATTGTTTTTCTTTTATTACTCTTGCTGTTTTTGCATGTTTTTGGCTTCATTAAAGATGTAAAAACAAACAAAAACACAGCACTGTGGATCTTTCTTGTTTTTCAGGTGTCATATATTTATTCATTAGCTGTGTTTGAGGACTACCTCTATGCTATCCACTCTGACCCTTCCAAAGGGAGTTCCACTGTAGAGCTGCTACAGGTCCACAGGTTCAACATCACAGCAGAGAGCAGGACGCTAGCCAGCCTGGGGAATTCGAAAGGACTACGTGTTTATCATAAACTCACTCAGCCAAAAGGTAAAGGACATTCTCCACACATGTGAATATTTGCAAGGATCTTTCACAATTCTGCCTCTCAAGTTATATTAGTGCTATATCAGAGTAAAACGTAAGTAAAATACTTTTTTTTTTCTTTTTTAACTTTCTGATTTTGTTCACAGTCAGAAGTCATGCATGTGAAATGGATTCATATGGAAAGCCAGGCGGATGTTCCCATATCTGCCTTTTGAGCGGCAGCTACAAGTCCAGAAGCTGCCGCTGTCGTACTGGTTACAGCCTGGGCTTTGATGGAATGTCCTGTAAAAGTTAGTATACTTTCTGCTGTGGATCCTAACACATATGTAATTGTTTGTTTTAATACAGGGATTTAAAATATCCTGTTCTAAAGTAGGATTTTTAGAGCTCCCATTATTCTAGAAGCTCTAAAGAAGTGTGACTCTCTTTTGAAGATGCAAATAGTTTGCAATGAAAAAGCTAAGCTTAAGGATGCAAGTCACAAATAAGTAGCATCTAGTGGTGGTCATGACGTCCTTTTACTTGCTTCTATGCTGATCATTGTTTAGTGTTAGGAGTCTCTGATTTATTTTTACATTTATCAATCAGAAATTGTGATCGAGTTCTGCAACCATTACACAATTATTTTGCATGTGATTAAAAAAAATCTATATACAGTGCATGTGGCTCAGGTGGTAGAGTGGGCCACCTATTATTTAGAAGGCGGAGGCGAAGGTGGATCCTCCAGTCCACATGCCTAATGTTAGAAAAGCTGTGCAACACAGTGATGAGGTGGTTACCATCACTGCCTCCCAGCAAGAAGGTCCTGGATTTGAATCCACCGGCCTTTCTGTGCAGAATTTGCATATTCTCCCAGTGTCTGTGTGGATTTGCTTCTGGTACTAAAGCTTCATCCCCAAGTGCAAAAACATGCAGGTTGGGATAACCGCCCATAGGTGTGAGTGTTAGTCCTGCAATAGATTGGTGACCTATCCAGGGTGCATCCTGTCTCTCACTCTGTGACACCTGGGATAGGCTCCAGCCCAACCGTGACCCTGAATTAGCTAGATGAAGAAAATGCAGGGAGGGAACATTGTTGTTTTCTTTCATTTATCATTAACTTAGCTTAGCATACTGCCTTCCTACTGGGCTCAAAGTTAAAGACCATAGCCCTAAAAGATTTTAAAGAGTTTCTCTGGCAGTCCTTTTTTCTGTTTCTAATCAAAAAGAATTCCGACCAATGCCTGCAAAGAATCTTATGCTCATGTACCATAAAATAACCAAGGGTGCACCACATATACACAACTTTCGACTGACAGTGATGAAGATTACAACAAATGGTGAATACACACTATTTGAAAGTAATGTTCTACTATCGACCTGTTGCAAGTCTGATGGACTGTTGCCATAATGAGGTTTTAAGTTTGTCTGCGTTTGTTGGCTGCTCTGATCAATTGCTGGACATTGTGTAGTTGACAATAAAAGCAGAGGATCAAATTGATGACACAATTTTAGGGCCCACCACATTTCGATCGACGCAACGAAGCATTGGAAGACGTAGCATGACACATTTGATTTATACGCCCCCTCATAGATATTCTGATGATACTATCACTTTTTTGCTTGTGCTTTCCATCTCCCTAAGCATAATGAGATTTAGTGTTAAATGGTACTCCTTTTTCATACAGTAGTCACACAGGGGTTTGATATCTGGGTCTCTTGCAATGCTTAATTGTCTCCTGGGTAGTTGGTCTCTCCCTCACGAAATGATAAATTGAAGTGAGACATGTGTGGTCCTCACACCCAGTATCCTAGTCTCTTGGGTAGGGGCTAAGAGCGAGGAGAGGTCTGCTTCTTTCAATGGAAGCCCTCCTTCATTCCTATTCTTGCGTCTCCAGAGGATCCCAAAGGGTTCGAGAACATAAAGTCCCCTGAGCGGCAGGCAGGCCGCGGAGGAGCTGCCTCAGCTTTCCAGGCCTTTCTGTTTGCCTTTCTATTCAGGCGTGTGTGTTTTTTTTAGATCAAAAACAGTGTAGGGTAAGTATTGCAATTGTCTGTTTGCTCAAGCATTTTTCTTGTCTTATTCTAAAGGCAGCTCTGTAGCAGGGATGTGATTGAGGAGGGAGAGTATAGTCATTGGCACTGATTACTGGCTCCATTAGGGTGAATGAATGGCCCAGGCTCTGGCAAACATATGAGAACAGTGTGGCCAGTAAGAGGGTTTAATGCAAGGATCAGCACTGATGAATTAGACCAATTAATTGACAATAACAGTAAAAAAGGGCCCTGTCCTTTCTTACTTTGTAGAGCCCAAAAACGATATCTTCCTGTTCTACGGTAAGGGGCGTCCAGGAGTCATCCGAGGCCTGGATATGAACATCAAGTCCAGCGACGAGCACATGGTGCCAATTGAAGACCTGGTCAACCCTCGAGCCATTGACTACCATGCAGAACTGGGACATATCTACTTTGCTGACACCACAAGTTTCCTGATAGGGCGGCAAAAAATAGATGGAAGCAACAGAGAGACGATTCTGAAAGATGGTACGCCTGTTTGCCTTTTATTTTTTTTTAACTTTCCATTAGTGACATTTTGTGACATTAATGTAATGTTACAGCCATTTTGCACAAGAACACATTAACTCCAAATATATCTCATTTAAAAAAAGGGGGGGGAGTTGTTTTGAGGAAGACTCTAGTCAGGACACCTGCAACCCCTAGATTCTTTAATATTTAAACAAAATTTTAAATAATTCATATTATTTGTATTTACAAATACTGACAAGTTGGAATGAAATATATTTGCTAATTTTGTTTCGTTGGGATTTCTGCTGTAGAACTTGACAATGTTGAAGGAATCTCAGTGGACTGGATTGGGAATAACTTATATTGGACCAACGATGGGTACAGGAAGACAATCAGTGTTGCCAGGCTGGACAGAGCTTCCCAAACCAGGAAGACTCTTTTGGAAGGAAATATGTCTCATCCCCGAGCCATCGTGGTGGATCCGCTTAACAGGTCAGAAGTACATAAAATATATACAGTGTGCGTATTTCTTTTTCCTTTTTTTTAAACAAGCAAAAAATGCCATTTAGGTCTTTCAAACAAAATTGTTTGTACAGTACCATTTGTTGCTGTACAGGTGCAGGAATGGGTGAACATCAGTTAGATGCAGGGAGGGGCATAAGGTTAAAAAACATTTTTTTAAAAACAGAGCCCAGTATGTCTGTCTTTTCTAAATGCATTTTTTCCTGCCCTGACAGACTATGAGCGAAGCAATTATCTTGCCACTCACATTGCCAAATGGGCTTTAAAAAAAATCAAATAAAAAATGTTGCCTATAACAGTTTTTATTGCCCCACTCTAGCTCACTAGTGTGTAGAATTTAAATTACCATCAGATTTTAGATTTATTTGTTAAAATTAAAATCCTATATTGATTTTGATTAATTTAGTTATATTGTTTTAAAGAATTGTCAGGATACTATTGAGAGTTCACACTACAGCTTGAATTTAATGTTGCTTGTAGGTCCCTAATTTGTGGAAGATTGCATGTGTTTGCATTCGATAACAATGTTGGGATTTATTCAGGTGTTTTTGTAGCCAGATTTTAAGCACAGTTGGTCTTGTTTATTAACCAGATTTAAATTACATTTATTTTTAGATGTCACAGCTGATGGATTTTTGAGTCTGATGCTGATGCTGTTTTTTTTTTTTTTTTTGGGGAAAACAATTCAAAATCATATTTTTATTTTTTTTTTT
>VUQK01043262.1:43926-57523 GCA_015106715.1 Bujurquina vittata | reverse complement strand
TTTTTGTTTTTGGATTTTTGAGTATGATGCTGATGTTATTTTTTTTTTTTTTAGAGGGAAAAGAATTCAAAATCAATATTTTGACTTATATCACTTTCATATGCACATTAGTGCCCATATTAATGCTTATGTTGGAACTGTGTAAAAAGGGAAATTGTGGGGCCATTGTTCACTGCATTTCAGAAACACATTAGAAACTTACTGTGCAGACACCACTGTGGGCTCGGCTATGGTGCATACTCTGCTGCAGTACATTTGCTCCAGACAGTGCTGAGATTATTGGAGATTTTTGTAAACAAGAGAGTTGCAGCTGCTCTTAGTAAACAATTTTCATCATATATGTGTGTGTGTGTGTGTGTGTGTGCGAAATGCTATCGAATGAGTCTGCTTGCTTTCACTAGTATTAATTCCCAAACTTTCCAAAACTATTACTATGCTTAAAGTGTTGTAAATTGTTTGTTTTAGAGCATGTCTCCTGTGATTGTGATGACATATAAATAATTTTTACCAGCATGGTTAAACTGATAGAACATCTGTTTTTCTGAAACCCCCTCTCACAGCCTTCAACTCACTCATCTTGTTCCAAGAACTACACCAACCAGCTCATTAGCCACAATTAAACCATTTAATAGCTAATTCTGTGGCGTTCTCACACACAATCTTATAAGCATTTCTGTGCAGATTCATATAAGTTTGACTTCACTGGCTGATTGGTAATTATCATATAGAGTTGATGCTGCAAAACCCAAATTCATTGAGTGTCTTAAGGTTCTTAAGGATTAATACTTTAAGGCTTAAATCGTATTAACACTCCCCAAATCCATTGCAGTCAGAGATTAGTTTCCAAGCCTCAAGGGATTGTTCCAAACATTTTGCTATACACAGCTGTTTCACTGGTATAGGGACCTGCACCAAAGCAGACACCAAAACTTACTTATTCGCAGTTTAGTTTAGTTTTTTCCCTTTTGTTGAAAACAGTTACCAGTATCTTCAAGTACTGAATAGTCTGCCCTTTCCCTTTATTTCTATCTTTCTATCTTTTCCATTCCAACAATGACAGTGATTCCAACATTATTATACAAGTCACGGACATGTCACAGTGGTGCAGCTATCAAAGGAAAGCGACAGTTATCTGAGGGATTTGGAAAAAAAAAATCGTGTTTGTGTTATGTGTAAAGAACAAAAAGTTTAAAGATTTGATGTGAGAGCATAGCCTTAAACCTTAAAGGCTAATCAGGATAGCATTCAGAGTTTCAGCTCTAATAGATATCCTATAACAGCGGTGTTGGGGGTGGCAAATAACCGTGTCACTTTTTTTGTATAAGGATTAATAACTTTTACGCCGACCCTCCCACTGACAGCCCAAATGATTAGAAGTGCTAGTTTTTGGGGCTTCTGAGGAAGCATTCAGCCTGAACCCGACAGGCCTTTGATCTCTATCTGCTCTGCTGGAAGAGTCTCTTAAGGTGAAATGGAAGCAATTCTCCAGCAGATCTCTTGATCTCTTGCGTTCTCGGTGCCTTATTTTTTGCTTGGTTTGCCACTTCTACTCTCTGTTGACATGATAAACACTAATAGGTTCAACTTAATGCAGTCATACCTGCTGCATTAGAAATCTGATGCATTTAAAAAAAATACACACACACACACACAAATATGCGTTACTTTAGTCACAATTGTTCAGCTTATTAATGCGTGCATACAGATGGGTGGCAAATTTAGGGAAAAAACCATTATGAAGGTGTCTTGGTAAGGGTTCGGTCTTTCTGGAGTTTTGATGATTGTGGTGAATGCCGGATATTCAACTGGGCTGAGGTCTGGTAACTGTGAAGGGCATGGTATATGATTCACATCATTTTTATATTCATTGAGCCATTCAGTGACCCCTCTTGCCCCATGACGGCAGCCATCCTTATCATCTGAATTGAAACCCCCCCCCCAGAATTTGGCCACAGTGAATGCTTCACCTTTCTCTTTTTTGATTTATCGCCTGTCACTGTTGTCGTCTTTACATTTTTGATACCTCATATAAGAGTGCAAGATTTATTTATTTTTTCATTATACAGTATAAAGAAACAGATTAGTGTCATAAAATAGAAATAAAAGCTCTAATTGTTAGTTTTTGCGGAACCTGGATAATTCAGGTCTCACTTTCAGTCTGCATTTCTTCTACTATAACAGCGGAAATCCTAAGTTGTCCATCTGATTTCATGTCTGTGTTTGTCTGTCTGCATGTAGCCATATGTGTGTCTGCATGTTGAGTGGGGAGCCAGTGTGGTGTGAATAATTCATGAGGTCGTAAAGATGACTTTGAGACAGAGGGAGTCTTCATTCGCCCCTATCTCTGATTCAGTTTCATCATCCCTTTGCCAAGCCCTCTATCATTGATGAGAAACAAGAGGCCACGTGGCTCAGTCAGGAATCCTCAAACAGAAAATCTCCTGGGCATGGTTACTAGAGAAAAGATGTGTTGAATTATTGACCCAATCATGTTTCACATACCACTGGTCCACTGGGAACTGTTTTTCCAACATACAGAACTTACACTGAACTTTAGAGAAAAATATGGACCATCTGCCTTCGTGAGCAGTCAAGCTTAATTTGATAACCGTGAAATGCTTCTAAATCTATGTTGATTGAAGTCCAAACGTGTGTGTCTGATTATTTGGTTTTAACATATGGGGGAATCTGATTTGCACCCTTCATTTGGGAATACTCTTTTTGCGAGATTAAAAACCGGTTGGTGTATGTTACGTATTTGTCAGTACATTTTGTGTTCCTTATAATGTTCGCTGCATGAATCAAACGGCATCTGAAAGATTCAGTGCTGGAGCCTGCGCCATGCCTCCCCATGGGCACTCAGAGCAAACCTCAGAAGACACTGTGACAAGGAATAGATCATTTTGAGAGAAGCTTGCAGAACCATGCTGTCACATCTCCTGATTGATAAGTAATCAAAGCAGAAGGTTGCTGGTAGAGGGAGCAGCAAGCAAAACCATTTAACATCAGTCTGTCAAAAAAGTAAGGGCAAAGATGAATAGGGTGCAGACAGCTGAAATGAACTGCCTTAGTTTAAATGTGAGATGTGATCAGTGTTAGTGTGGGACAGGTCATGATATACCGATGCTACTGGATGACTAACATCATCCAGTGCAGCGAGTTGTGTGCAGTGCATCTGCTTTGTTTAGGTGCTTGTACTTCATGTGTTCAATTCCCTGTGTGACAGCTGGATGTACTGGACAGACTGGGAAGAAGATGAGGTCAATGACAGCATAGGGCGGATAGAAAAAGCCTGGATGGACGGATCCAACCGCCGCATTTTTGTCACCTCCAATATGCTGTGGCCCAACGGTCTGACACTGGACCACAGTACCAGCACTATGTACTGGTGCGATGCCTACTACGATCACATTGAGAAGATTCACCTGAATGGGACTGGAAGAATGGTATGTTATGCATCAGTCACATAGAGTAGCTCCCACAGGGTGGAGGTGGAGGGTGGAGGGGCCTTATTTGTGGGAACGGTCTTTGGTCTTATGCTTGTCAAATTGAGTTATTCTACCTTTCAGATTTTAATAGAGGGCCAGAAGGTGGACTTTAATTTATGATTCAAATTTATGATTGGAAAAAATATGTTTTTTAAACAGTTTTTTTTGGTTTGAATATCATCTTATTCTCATTTTATAGGATAACATTGTTCAGAAGGCAGCCAATTAACTTTTAGATACATTGTTGCCATGTTGAGCTAATAATGAATGAGGCTTAATTAGCCGTGAATACAAATATCTGTGTTCTGTGGTCAGTCGTAAAGCTATTTTCTGTACTTGCTTGTTATATTTCAGGCGTTACAGTGTTTATCTTCAAAGTGGTGTGATCACTGAAAACTGCTCCTCTTCCCACAACAAGACAACCTTCCATCCCCAATTGCTCGTGTTGACTTTAGTTGTACAGCCATATCAAGCTAATTAATTATTTGCAAATGCTATTTAATCAATGCCAAGATTCTAGCAAACATTATTATAAGCAGACGGTTCTGTGTGAATAAATTTGTGCAGTGAAATTGAATCACATTCATCATATACTGTGATCAAATAATCTTTGAGCCTGTATTCAAACAGCTAGAACCCTGTTTGAGATGATTGATTTTTCTGCTGCTGCTGCTGATGTCTTTCTGTAGCCCTCCTAATCTTTTGACTATACTGAATGTTTGCTTCATGTTGCAGGTGGTGTACAGTGGAAAACAACTAAACCACCCATTTGGAATCTCTCATTATCGTAATTTCATCTTTTGGACGGAGTACATGAATGCGTCGGTGTTCCAGCTGGACTTGTCCAACAGCGATGTCATTCTGTTGCGGAGTGAGAGACCACCACTATTTGGCCTGCGTGTCTATGATGCACAGAGTCAGCAAGGTTGGCTGCTTTCTCTTCATTTAGTCCTTATCCAGTGCCACTGAACTGTGGCTTCCCTAACAGAGAAAGTGGCTCTTTTGCACTGGAAATAGAATCTCCCCCTCCTGTGAATCCCCCCATTTATAGCCCCTATTCCGCTTTTCTTAATGGAGAGCACTTTATATGATATATATGCCAGAAAGTTACATACATGCCTATTGGTCTCAAATTTCATGGTATAAACCAGCACATTGATCAGTAGTGACAGTAGCTTTCAAATCACTTTGGGCTCCACTTTATGAAGTTAAATAAGATGGCCAAGATTTGGATGGCTTTGCTCCCCTCTGCAACAAATGATGATGGATTCACGCTGTTAGAATGCTGAAAAGAACAGATAGCAGAGGCATCGAACATGGCTGTCAGCACAGAGCGTCATCGGCTCTCGCAGGAGGTGTTTCTTTTGTTTCAGAAATGTAGAAGCAGTGTTCAGACACACGGTTCACACTCAGGGAATGTTGATGCGATTGCTCCAAATGCTGAGAACATTCCTGTGGTTTTAAAAGTCATTGTATTTTCAAAATCATGACTGTCACGCTGCAACATTGAAGTTGTGTATTTGGATTAGAAAATTGCTTGGATACTGTATGCACAGCCTTGCTCACACCATGCAGAGAATTTGCTGGACATTTCTCTTTTGTCCATGCCACCGAATAGATTAATTGGCTGTCCGGCACTCTGAGTATTACTGATTGGCTCTTACAAAACCCAAAGCTTTATCTCATTGGCTCAGGCGCTGCCTTTGGGTTCTGTGTTAAATGAAAGTGACAAAGGTGTGTCGTGCCTTAACTTGATATGTGACTCTTTTTTCAATTGGAGGATGTCAGCTTTGTCCTGAAAGACAAATTATTCCTCTAAGAATGATAAAAATGTCAAATGCCTTTCACCCACAGTGTTCCCAATAATTCACTTGACGTATGCTTATAGATCTCATGGCATACACCTGGCATGTGTCGCTATGGCGGGGAATAGGTTTTGTACCAATAAATTGATTTATTTTGCTGCGTTTAAAGTGATTGCAGAAACTCTGTTCTTCATTTTACAGATGGGGGGGGAAATGGGAAAAACAAGAAGAAGAATATGGAACTTAAACTGGGCTTAGAAAATGTCGCTTTAAATGACCAAGACACCTTGCTGTGTTTGGGATCTGTTTCTCCAGGTGACAACGCATGTAGTGTGAATTATGGAGGCTGTAGTACCCTCTGCCTTGCCGTCCCAGGAGGCAGAGTGTGTGCTTGCACTGACAACCAGGTTCTGGAGAAGAACAATGTCACCTGTGCAGGTAGGCGGACATAATAATTCAGATAGAACAAGAGGCCTAAGATCATTTTGTCCCAGTGTAGTGTAATTCTGGCTGCATCCTATGGGACACATGTCAAATAATAACTTTATCTTTTTAAATCTGCTAATAAACAAATAAATACAGGTGTGAAAGCATCCCAGTGGGTTTCCAGACATATAAGCCAAATCCCAGTAGTTACATCTGAGGTTATGAGACATTATTAACATGTTTTGGGTGCTATTATAGTTGTGCCAATAATTTCCCGTAAACACATTTTTCACAGGATGCTCGTTATTAAAATGAAATTTTCTCTTTCTCACAGAATCTTCCAGCAGTAGTTTAGAGCCGCAGCGATGCAAAAGTGATGAGTTCCAGTGCCGTAATCAGCGATGCATTCGGGCTTTGTGGAAGTGTGACGGAGATGACGACTGTCTGGATGGAAGTGACGAGGAGATCCAGAGCTGCTGTGAGGATCTCAGAATTAGTCTGCAGGCAACACACTGCGTGCTAGCGTTAAAAAAAATGCACTGTCTGAACAGTCACTGTACACAGTTATGTGGCCAAGCAAGAAAAGCCTAAGCTTTTCAAGGGTAATTCCCTCTAGCTGTCAGCTTCTGTGTTCCTAAATGTCACTGACGTAGGGGTGTAAAGCATTCCCCCTCCTCCACACTGCTGACTGCCCTTTTGCATTTGTTGAAGTACATTCTTGCTTTTACAAGTCAGTTGGATAAACACAGTGTTACATGGTTGAGTGCGGGTTTAATATTTATCGTTTTCTTTATTTACTTACTTATTGCTTGTCACAAGATGCAAAAAGGATACGGAACCCATTTGACCAATGAGCCCATAAGATACACCTCCTCTTTGTGGTAGTCATGAAGTTTGTCATGATTTTTCATGCACAGAGTCGTATTACGGTATGAACAGAAAAATTCTAATTTCTTTAATTAATTAATGAGGGTCTAGGATTAATCAGTTAGTATTGTCAAAGTGTAATTAATGTTAAATAACAATTTTGAAAAGAATAAGAGAAGGTTGGTGGATACGCCCACTGAATTTTTTTTAAATCTGAAATTGGCTTTATATAAAACAAAAATTCAGGCCCATGCAAAAATACACTTAAGAGTACTGTAAAAATGATATAGAGACTCCATTACTCTCAATTAAAGGACAAACCACCAAGGAGAAAGATAAATTAGATTCCTCACACACTGAAACAGTATTACGCCTTTTATGGTTTTTAATGTGGCTTGCTGGTGTATCAGTATAAAATTAGTTGCAGTCCGACCTTAATTAAGTCTCACTAAAATGCTGCAGATAAACTGTAAAAACAAGAACTTCTTTCCCCATAGGAAAGAGGACCTTTTGTAATTTAAGTCCGATATTAATAATATTAAAACAGAGACTTTGTGAAACATTCAGATATGTCCCAAGCCAGTTATAAAGGCTGTGGCCAGACCTACTATCTGCTGTGCTCTAAAGCCAATTAAAATCTGCTGTTTTCTTCTGTGAATTCGAGTGCTTTTGGCCACCTTTATCTGTTAGTGAAGCTGCTCTGCTTTATGATAGCTGTGCTTCACACTTGAGTGTGAGTAAAAGTTATACTTTATGAACTTATTTGAATTTTTTTGTACACCTTGTGTCAAAACATTCCATGACTGCATAAAAAAGTGCAATGTTGGTGGGGATTTTTCTTAGTGAAGGTTATTTTGCCATGAATGCAGCTTTAAAGTTTAACTTCACTTTAACATGTGAAACAAACAAGTACCTGATGATGCAGATTTTTGTGACCTTTACATTGCTGTGCTTTTGTTGATTTACACCAAACAAACAAAACATCATTTAGTAGTTATCAGATACCTCGCCTTCCCTTCACCTTTTTAAAGATTAAACAACACAATAAAATGTCACGGGCCAACAGTTTAGCTCCTGTTTAACTCTATTCGAAGACGGTTCACATCAACAATTATTTTTTCTGTTTTAAATGATAAAGTTGCTCAAGGCAAGTCATCTTAGCTGTCACTCAATAATTATGTAACGTCTTGACTTTTCAAAAAACAAGAAAACAAAAAAATACACAAAAAACCAGAGTGCTAGTGCTCTCTGCAGTTTGTACTCTGCCAAAGATTGTTGATAATAATAATGCCTTACACTTATATAGCGCTTTTCATGGTACTCAAAGCGCTTTACAATTTCGTGCACTATTCATTCACGCTTGGTGGTGGTTAGCTACTAACGTAGCTGGGGCAGTCTGATAGAAGCGTGGCTGCCAATCTACGTCTACGGCCCCTCCGACCACCACACAACACATTCACAGGCAAATGTGGGTTAAGTGTTTTACCCAGGGACACAATGACAGCATGTGCTCAGACGGGGACTCGAACCAGTAACCCTCCAGTTGCAAGGTGAGCACCTACCCACTGTGCCACTGCCCATGACATAAAATAAGGATCACTCTCCCGTGGAGTGTCTCCCGTGGTGTCAGTGCCATCACGTTTGTCTCAGGAGTCAAATTGTTCAAGTTAAACTCTCTGATGTAATTAAGCCAAATAGCTTGATTGTGTTGAAATGGAGCTCCTTTGAACATTTAGGATTTCTCAAATATATTACAGAGTCCCTTAAAAAAGACATAATTCCATTTTTTTTGGTATTCATTTTATTTTATTTTTTACTTTCAGCTCTAGTTGATTATTTCTCCACACTGTCACTGACTTACTTTTTTGTTGTATGAACTCGTTGCAGACAACCACACTTGTCCCCTCGATCAGTTCAAATGCGGCAACAATCGCTGCATTCCCAAACGATGGCTCTGCGACGGAACAAATGACTGCGGTAGCAACGAGGACGAGTCTAACACCACATGCTCAGGTATGTGTGTCACTACTTATATGTTGGTTTTAGATTTTCTGTAGTTTGGGTTTGAGGGAGTAATTGAGAGAATAATTTGTCAATCATTTGCCATCTGTCAACACCGGTCGTCTGTGCTCACTGGCTAATTTTCAATCATTTCACATTTCCTAAATGCTATTAATTCTATGAATGAATGCTGATGTGAAAATAGTGATTTCAGACAAACATAATGTGGTTATAACCGTAGCTGTCTTTTTGGGAGATCGATGTGCTTTTTCAATCAATCTTGAACATTATCAAGCTATATAAACTTTAAGAATGAAAGCTCAAGCAGCTTTCTCATCAGCACAGTAAGCCATGAAACATTTTTCTCTGACATCTTTTGATAAAAATGTCCTCGCTTCAAATGTGCTTTATTCTCAAAGACACGAGCATTGGTGTCAGGTGTTGTCAAGGCAGCCGTCACTTTCATATTTTGAGTCTCTGAAGGAACTCTGGTACAGTGCAATCAATCTCATTGTTTAAGAGTGTTTGAGTATCAAAGACTAGCAGCATCTATGAGGGGCACCTACGTTTCTGTCAGGAACACTTACAGTATATTGCATTGCTTCCCAGCTCGTCAGTCATACTTCTCAGGAGCTTTTTATCCTTAGAGGATCAATCAATGAGCATTAGCTAGAGGATGATGAATGTTCCCTCGTTGGTGGATTGACATGCATATCCCACATCAGCAAGACATCAGTTGCGTGCTGTCATGTGCATGACCACCAGCATGTAACTGACGGCCCATCAAGCAACAGCACTTTTTACGTGGCGGTCAGACCTTCCGTCCTCAGCCGTGCGAATGAGTGATAAAGGGTTTGCACTGGCCTCACGCTGACGTTTGGGGTGATCTAGTGAACATTAGAGTTGTTGTGGACCTCCTACATTGACTTATGCAGGTGTGATTGAATTAAGTGGCCTCTTTCTTCTTACTCAGCCCAGCCCTGTCAAGCAGAGCAGTTCTCCTGCCAGAACGGACGATGTATACCTCAAGGCTGGAGCTGCGATCGGGAGGATGACTGCGGGGATATGTCTGATGAAATATCATGCAGTGAGTCACACGTGGCTTTTTACCAGATGCCATTCAAATGTCACTCTCTGTGTGGCGATTACGTTTGTCTGGGCTCTGTTTAGTTAACACACAGCATAGACCAGCTTAATGGTTCAGTTAAACACAAATAGGAGCATTTAGGGTAATCAGCTATGCTTTACTTCTCACACCTAATAATAGTGAGACGTTTTTCCTCTGCCTAATAAACTCAGTCAGGAGTAACAGGGTTGTAAATTTATACTGCTGAAATTTCAGAACTCTACGAATGTGATAACGTGTATGACGTAATTCCCACTTATAGAGCTAAACCAGTGCTTCACCTATAATTGACAGACAAAAGCTAAGCAGTTCTCACTTCATGATTTGATGCATGCTCTTTTTTTTTTTTCATGTTACTCCTTTACAGCGCGCCACAGGGGAGGAAAAAACATAAGCACAATTTTTCATTTCCATTTTATAGAAATGTTACAGTTGCCTTACTATAATAAAATGACTCAAACAATGTGACAAGTAGGAAAGAGATTTATGTAAAACAAATCTAATTTATTAAAGCAAAGCTAGCACAGACCTGTGTAGTGCGAAAGTCTTCCATATCACCAAGGGAGGTAGTGTTCAGATGTGTGTGATGTTTCCTGTGGACGTTTTGGAGGTTCAGAAAGAAAGAAATACTGATGCAGTGTGCAGAGAAGGAAAGCACAGGTGAGATATGTAAGCCCTTTTCCTGCTGAGGTAAAGGATTTTGTTTTTGTCAGCTACTTGCACTGCTCTGGGAATGGCAATGCCTGTCGGTGGTCCCGTGTTCAGTCGCTTTAGTGCAGCTACTTCCCAAAAGCAGTAGATTAATGTCCATCGGCTTTGATCTGGAAAAACTGTTAAAGAGGTTAGAAGGAAATTGTGTGTCGATTTATTTGATTTTGATTTGCTAGTTGGTCCATTTCTAATGGCAATTTCAGAGCCCAATGACAGAAGAACAGTTTCTAACCGTGCATTGAAATTCTTCAAAAAAAAGATTATAGCTGCTAATGCATTTTAGCAACTTTTTGAATACTTGGTCTCTTTTCAAAGGCATTTCTTTATTCAGCTGAGAGGGGGACTTAGTACTCAATTATTGATGTTGTGTTCTTTGGACCAAGACCTAGACATGTCCTCACAAATGGCGACAGCTTATTCGGGCGGTGCTTGGTAAGCTGCATACTTTTATACAGTAGCTCACTGTTCTCTAGTCATGTCTCTGTGGTATTATACAATCTGTCAACTTCACTTAGTAAAAGTTGAACCCTGTGTTCTGGATTAATCCTAGAAAACATAAATGAAAAAAAAAAACACATAGCGTGCCATTATGGCCTGAGCTCTTTGAGTTCATTGAAGATGCAGTTAACCTTTTATTATATGAGGGGGAAGTGTGTCTGGAGCTCTAAAATTCACATGTTTTCATCTGTGTTGTTGAACTGGATGAATTTCCAGCGTACATTTAAAAGGAGAGGGTGAAGGTTTTAAGACTCGCTTTAATCACTATTTGTATTAAATCAGCCTTTAACAGTGATTGATGTTTGCCAAATGCTGCAATGTGCTGTATCGCCTCAGCTTCCCTTTGTGTGTCCTAAGCTGCTTCAATACGCAGTCACAAACAGCCAGGGTGTAAGCAGTAATTAAAGTTCATGCTCGGCTTCATTCAATCATAATCAAGCTGTGCAGCAAAACATATTCTCTCCCATACTGCTGTCTGAGCTTCCTCAGGCATTACTTCTCTGCAGGCGCTGCACTGTGCAGCTCTGGCAGCTCACTTAGCTTCACTGGAGCTACTGTGGGTTTTGGAACACCTGAAGCTCAGTGGTGGTCGCCTTGGAGATTGATACTAATTTGGATTTTGTTTGTCAGTAGTTTAGTAGTTGTCACACAGTGACTTCCATTGGGCTCTCTGTTCACTTGAAGCAGACATTATTTATGGATGCCGGTGTTTTATTTTTAACAACACTCACTGTTTACTTGAAACCTTCATTATTTATGCATGTTTGTTCTTCATTTTTAACGAATGTTAAATTCCAGCCAGTCATGTGCTGTCACTGAAACCTAACGTGTTTGAGGAAAAATATCTTGTAGGATAGAAATATAATATGTCTCCTCTACAGTGCCTAAAGGTATTCCAGTCAGCTGCAGCGCACGCCAACAAATCATTTCAAATATAGACTCGTATTTTATACTGAAGTCAATAAAGCTTCGGGCATCCAGTATATACAGTATCTCAAAATCATAAACCAAACTGGTATCTGATGGGAATAAAAATGTTAACCCTGACAATGTCGCAGTGTCATCGGCACACAAAGTGCAGTAGTGTCTGTTTTACGGCATTGTATTTTCAACTAGTCATGCTTGTTCAGTCTTTTTCTAAGCGGACTGCCGTGAACTTTAACATTTACCATGCTACCTGAGGCCTGTAAAGTCTGAGACGCAGCTCTTCGATTTTTGCTATTTCTCTGACCGCTGGCACGGGATGAGCTTGGGATCAATTTGCTAGGATGTCCGCTACTGGGAAGATTGTGGCATTGTGTTAACACACACCTGAATGCTCCAGACTACCAAAACATCTGCTTTGTTAGAGGTGGTCACACTTACTGATGATCTGTTAATCAAGTGCATTTGATTAGCGTGCATTTGATTAGCTGCTAGTTAGAAGGTCAGTACACTTCTTCATGTTTTTTGTAAGTGGTAATCGTCAGTAAATACATTTCAGCTACCTTCATTTTAGGATAAATGCAAACGTGTGACTTTAAAATTCAGCTAAATTTATGTTATTCTCTAATTTTGCTGCAGTGCATGTATCTATGCATTTATGGAGAAGCATGATGTGAAAACGACTTTGTTCCCCTTAGCAACAAGCTTGCTTTTAATTAGATGCAGCCTCAGATTTTGAGTGAAAGACTTGCCTGATTTCAAATTCCGAGAGCAGCTCCTGATGCTGATTTTAAACTTTCTTACAGAGAGAGTTCAACAGGTCCTTGTTAATGAACAAATTTGCCAGGATGAATTTGCACAATCCAGCAGGATTGTGTCAAACTGGTTCACCTCGGGGCTGTGTTCTGTCATCCATTCTTTTTATTATTTACACCAACAGCTGCACCTTCAAGGTTCTGAGTGCATCCGTGGTCCTGCTTTACCTGAATTTGTGAAATAATGTGACGATAACTACCTCAAACTAAATATATCAAAAACACATTTCAGATGCTGACAGTATAAAGCCAGTGATATTCATATTGTGGGTGTCCAGATGGTGCAGTCTTACAAATATCTCTGCACAGTCTTTCACCACCACCTCAATTTTGATGTGAACACGGGCTCTATTGTAAAATAGAGTCAACAGAGACCGTACTCTTTTAATGTTAATAAAGAAATGTAATGCAATTTATATTGTTCAGTTATTGAAAGTCTTTTAACATTTTATTTGAACTCCTGCTTTAGTGTTTTATCTATTAAGAATAGAAACTCCCTCAGCAGCATTGTTAACGCCTGCTCCAAAATCATGGCATCAGGCACGGAGATTTGTGCTCACTCTGGAAACATTAGGCGATTAAGAAGGTAGAAGCATCATCAAACATCCTGACCGTGTTTTGTTGCTGCCACCTTGTACCCCGGTGTGGAACAGAAGGTCCTAGCAACAATCAACAGGAGTCATTTGGATGAATTCTTCTATGATTGTTCATTTTTAGACCCTTGTCTTTGTTATCCTATTGATTATTTTTATTTTTTCTTTGATCACATTGTTTGTTGATCTGTGCCTTGTTTGTGATTAGTGTGAAAGACTAGGTTGTGTGAGTTTGACTGTGTGAGTAGGTTGTGTGGCTAAGCTGTAAAGTAATGGCTCTTTTTTTGGGGGGGGGGGGGGGGGGGGTATAAGGGTTTTTTGGAGGGGAAAGGGGAAAATTAAA
>VUQK01043262.1:19884-43906 GCA_015106715.1 Bujurquina vittata | reverse complement strand
AGTTATCTGAATCGGAACCTGAAAAATTAATCAAAAAAAAGGAATTTTCAATATTTTCAGTTTTCATCCATGGACACCTGTAATACAGGTGAGATAAGATTCAACACGATGGGTAAAATGTATATTGAAGATCATATCTTTTATAATACTTTGCTCCAGACTGAAATATTTTAGGACTACTGAATGAATTACCTTGGACAGATATTCATAATGTGGAAATTAGTGTTCCCATTTTTTTCCTACATCCTCCTGAGAACCAGAAGAAAAAAGGTTTTAATATTTGGCCTTTTTTTGTTAGATAATTTAAGTATTGTGGTCTAAAGAAACATGCTACAGCACTGTTTTTCAATGTTGTTATTTAGGATTCAATGTAATGATATTGTTTGGATTTTCATAGGGATTTCTGGTAAAAATGCATTTTTATTTCATAAACATTAAATTAAATTAAACATTAAATAGTTGGACGAAGGAAACACATCTTAACACAAGAACTTTGTTTTAACAAATTACTCCTTATAGTCGACCCTTTTGATTAAACTGCATTCCGCACAGCTAATAATCAGCTAAAGCTGGATCGTTAAACCAAGTGGTGCTAACAAGGATCATGCGAGGTGCGGCAGAGGGCTGAAAGAGGCAGAAACATTGTTACAGTACTTAGAATTGTGGAAGGGGAGTGATGGTAGCACTCTGTTTAAGAGAGGCCTCACCTTCCAGAGGGCATTATTATTTCTTCCTTTACAAGAGACATCAAGGTCATTTGTTAATCTGATGGACTACTTAATCTTGAAGAATCTGAGTTATTCCATTGGCTATGAGGCATCAGTATATTCGGATCCTTGGGTAATCGAGTCATGCCGTGAACACGGATATACTGAAGAATGTTTTCAGTAGGCTGATGAAGGAGGGAGAGGAATACTGCCCTTTGCTTTGTGTGCTCTGACATTTTCTTCAAAAACCCTGTTGCTTATTGACCATTCGGGCCTCCAGTCTTGGTGGCGTTGTCCTGTTTTCATGTTTCATGTTAAAAAACTGTTTCTACCCAATTTGATCAGGGTTGAATCTGAATTGATAAAGAAAAGATTGTCAAGGGTTAATGAATTTGCTGCAAATATATTTTTAATTAGACCTCTTAAACAGAGCGCAGCAAGCCTGCTTCTATCTGCCGAGATCATGGAAAGCCTGTGTAGATGAACAGATGATTCCCTTCACAGGCTGCTATCCTGTGTGGCAGCTTGTGTCAGGGAAATCAAATCCCACAACTTCAGATCTCTGGCTTACACAACATTTTTATCCATAATGGAGGGTGGGTGCCATCACTTTGCCCCTATTCAGGCTCCTCAAAAGCTTGTATCTCCTCCTCCAAGCTGTCACCTTCCTGCTCTAATGCCTGGACCTTCTCCATCTCATCTCCTAAAAGCTGGAAGTCTGACTCCCCGTCTACAATACTGAATAAAATCCTTGCTGCCTTTTTCAGCTCTCTGTTTCCTGAAGTATGGGCATAGGTTGAAAACGAGGGGTAGCAAGTCCTGTTGTCCACTACAAAGGATGCAGAATCAAAGTTCTGATTTGAAAGGGTTAAAATTGTTGTGCATTTTATAATTTTTCGGCATTATAAAAACAAAGTTAATGTGTTCTGTTAACCACAACCCTACCAATGTGCCATCACTAGTAAACCCAGGATGTCTGCTTGACAATACTAAAGATATCAAATAAATGGCATAAAGGGTGCTTGATGCACAGGTCTCGGACTCATGTCCACTACAGAGGACAAAAATGAATTGCTGGATCTCAGGAGGATAACTCCAGCATGCATAAAAAGACATGTCTAAAAGCTCTTGCAAACCTTTAAGTCATCTGCTTGAAATGCTCAGAGTTCATGATTAGTTTTTATTCATTTAACAGTCTTATAAGAAATGACTTGTTCAGTGAGACTATCTTCTTTGCAACAACAAATGCGATCACAGACTTGATTTTCTTTTTTATATCATTTTCAAAATTACTCTAGACAAAAAAAAAAAACAGAATAATTTGAGAATGTACCTCATGTTGGCAAAGAACTTGCTATTACATTTTCTAAATCACATTTGTGCATTTGTATAGCAAATATTTCTGTAACTTTAGTTTGCTTTATGTTTATTTTATGTACAACTGCAGCCTTCCCCACCTGTGAGCCCATGACCCAGTTCAGCTGCTCCAATGGACGCTGCATCAGTGTTGAATGGCATTGCGATTCAGGTGAGGGCAGGATCATTACAAGTTTCTTCAATAATAAATGAGCCTGTTGACTCTAACATTAGATCTGTCAACTGTGATGTTTGTCTGTCATTGCAATTTTTATGAGTGTTTGTGCATGTGTGTAGATGATGACTGTGGAGACGGCAGCGATGAAGTCGGCTGCATCCAGTCTTGCTCCAATACCCAGTTCCAATGCACGAATGGCCGCTGTATCCCAGATCACTGGGCTTGCGATGGTGACAACGACTGTGGTGACCTCAGTGATGAGAGCTTAACCTGCAGAAGTGGATCTGCATGTAAGACATGTCTGCATAATTTAATGAGTGTAAAAGTTTTGAAAGGGATACAGGAACCAATCCCGCCAAGCATTTGTTGAAATTGTTGTTAATCACGTTTTACAACAAGCAAGTAGTGTTAACCCAATTTATTTGTAATACCCTGTTATAGATTAAGTCATCACAGAAGAGCTGTCTGGGACCACCTTTATGAGCAGTGAATTATATCTTCTTAGTATGCAAATGATTTTAGTCGTAATTCAAATCGGCATTTAAATTTAGGTTTAATTACAGGTTTAACAGTTAATCAGCTTGAGACTGCTAACTTTGTTTTCATACTCATGTGTAACTAAATCTTATCTGGTCTCAGTTCTGGGGAATTTTACCATCAGGAGTTGAATCATTTAATCTAATTACCACAGAAACCTTATGTAAGCTCCTAGAAAACTCACAGCTCACTTGCTTGTCACTAGAATGTGTATACTATTCATCAAACCATTTCCTGATGGGAACTGCAGGCTTCTCTTCCCACTGTGTCTAAGTCTGCTTTTGCCCTAGGGGGTTGAATTTGTCTTTGCATCGCTTCTACTGTTTTTTGTTTTGTTTTTTTTAAGTATTAAGCCAGTAGTTAATCATATTCAAATCAACACATATACTGAATATACACAAATGTGAGCTAGTGGTGCAGTGGACAGTATGTCTGACTATGGATCCAAAGACGCTGTGACTCAGGAGGTAGAGTGGGTCATCTACTAATCAGAAGGTCGGTGGTTCGATCCCCAGCTCCTTCAGTGAGCACAATGAAGTATCCTTGGGCAAGATACGGAACCCCAATTTGCCCCCCGATGCATCCATTGGAGCATGAGTGTCTGTGAATGTCAGATAAACAAAAGCACTTAGGCATAGAAAAAAGTGCTTCTATAAATATGTATGTGACTGAGGGAATGAGAACCTGAGTGCTCAGTCGGAGCAGGAAAGCACTATATAAAGACAAGTCCATAACTTCCACTATACAATAGAATTAAATATATTTTGCTTTCATTTTTTTAAAATACATCATCAGTTTTTCGGAGTGTGATGACCTATCATAGATGCCAAATGCCCTGCTTCCAAAAATACATATCTGTAAAGAAAATATGTCTTTTAAAATAAAAATGAACTACCATATTTTTGCCTATGCTGGTATGTTGTATATCTCTAAAGCGTTCACTGTCAAATTAATTTTGGTTTAGTGTTGCCATCGGTGATTGAGTGTAGTGCGGAGGAATTCCACTGTGTCGCCGATGGAACTTGCATCCCAGAGCGTTGGAGTTGTGACGGAGATAAGGACTGTGAGGATGGGAGTGATGAGAAAGACTGCGAGGGCACCAAAAGGATGTGTGACCCCAAGGCAAAGTTCACCTGCAAAGATACAGGTACTGAATATAATACACTATTCAACAACACATAACAAAAAGCATTGAGTAAAGTATGCAGATAACAGGTAGCTGTTTGCAGAAAGATTCTTCCTTGTAGTGGTATTGTGAATATTTTCAGTGAACAATTCATGCAAACTGATGTCTCGTGGCTTTGAAATTTCTTCCAGAAGTTTTAGATGTCTGACTTCTTACACTTCATTAGTCAGCTGACATTGATGGTTTTGGTTGGACTGTGGCACAGTATAAAATCAGATCCTGAGGCACAACAACTAAACTTAGCGTGGATTTGAGTTGAGTAAGTAAACCTTGCATCATTTCCTTGAAACAAATGTGAGCTTAAATGACAGTGAAATCCAGCAAATGAGAGTAAGTAAGTCAGTCTACTGTATAATACACACTATATTGCCAAAAATATTAACTCACCCATCCAAGTTATTGAATTCATGTGCACTAATCACGTCCGTGGCCAGCACCTCAGCATGCAGACTGCTTGTACAAGCATTTATGAAAGAGTGGGTCGCTCTCAGGAGCTCAGTGAGTTCCACCATGTTACTGTGATAGGATGTCACCTGTGCAACAAGTACGGTCGTGAAATTTCCTCGCTGCTAAATATTCCAGAGTCAACTGTTAGCGGTATTATAACAAAGTGGAAGTAATTGGGAATGACAGCAACTCAGCCGCAAAGTGGTAGGCCATGTAAAATAAGAGTGGGGTAGCAGATGCTGAGGTGCACAGAGGTCACAGAGTCAGTCGCTACAGACCTCCAAACTTTCTGTCGCCTTCCAATTAGCTCATGAACAGTACATAGAGAGCTTAATGGAGCATGGAATTATAATTATAATAATTATTATTAGTAGTAGTATTATAAAAGAAAATAACCTGCAGTTAAACAAAACAACTGCAGGCCTGTTAAAAAAATTACAATTAAAAAACAAACCAAAGACTTCAATTTCTTGGTCTTTTATAATATTTAGCAGTCACAGTGAAAGGCATAAAAATCAATATTTTCTCACACTAAACTGAAGATAATTACCACTGCTGTTTTGCTTGACTCCTAATTATTACATTGACACACTTTTGTAACTTTTGATGCTGTGAATTTTGCATCTAAAGCAATCAGAAGACACTTAAAATACCAAGTTTAAACAGTGCATGCGGCCCAAAGGTGTGTCGTCTTGTATTAAGTGTAAGAAGAAGGTCGGGGGGGGAAAACATCAGCTCTTTTCTGTCTTTAGTCCTAGAACTTTCCACTTATCACTAAACGCTTTTCTTTTTCATTTTTTACTGCATGGTGACAGGTTGGCTAGACCACACACTTATTATTCTCTCTAATTCTGCTGTGTCAGATCTCTGTTCACTCATGCAGTTTGTTCTGTCCTCCTCTGAAGAACGCAGTGCCCTCTCTGGAAATATTCAAAAAAGGGTTTCTAAAAGAGCCAGTCTTAGCAGTTCTGATGGGTTAAGGAGAGGAAGAGACGTGTTACCTCTTTGGATGGACATGCTTTCAAATAAAGAGGATAATCTAAAGCTTTTGCGCAACACAACAACAACATCTGGCAAAGCAATAGTTTAAGCGAGCTATGAAGTCAAGCTCAGGTACAATCACAGTGTCAGCTCTCGTCAGCTGATTCCTCAGTTTATATTCTTTATGCCACAAAGTGCCAAATCTAATATGTGCTGCACTTTTAAAACTCACTTTAGCTGGCTTACTGTTGCTGCACATCTGCAGGTCAATTTACAACTCGTCTCCCCAGCCTTTGCTTTCTGCTCTCGAGCGTGTGCACATGGAAGGGCAGCGATGTGTGCTCTTTTTTTTTTTATTTACACTCACTCGGACACCTTATGTCGTCCATGTGTGAGTCTAAAAAGCAAAGGAGGTCCCAGAGCGCAGCCATACCACCAAATAGTTAGTTACCATAATGGAATGACAATCTTCTCTTGACTATGGTGCTGACTATTAATACTACATATTAATAAGTGATGCTATCAGTACAAGCATAGTCATTTATCCAGAAAGGCTTTTTTTTCTTTCTTTCTTTCTTTCTTTCTTTTTTTTTGCATGAGCCGTCTAATCTCATGCCTTTAAATGCATTGTGTTTGATAAGGTATTCAATCACAGGGAGGAGATTCAGCAAAGTCTAAATGGGGGGAATGATTTATTCTGAATTTGAAACTTTTAGCCTGAGACAGTTTAATGAGGAACTTCTCATGCCAAATAGTGCGAGAATAAATCTGGGTTACAATGACTGCTGCACTTAGCGCAGTTAGGCGAATTCTATTCATTTCTATGGAAGTTCATATAGTTTGTGCTTTTACCTAATGGTATTGGATCTTTACATTTGCATTACATTTTACTAGTATTTAATACATTAAACATGCTTCTGATATATACCAATAGATATAACTCGACAAATCAAATGTGGCATAGTATTACACTTTAATGTGTGCAAGCTTTTGAGTTAGAAATCAAAATCATGCAGAAAATACCAGCAAATATGAAGATCTTTATACATATAGCAGTCTAATTGGTGAGAAATGTTAAAATAGACACAGATTACACACAAGAAACACTGTAAATGCACTCATCTATTATTTAACAATGTATTTGCAGCCATACTCAGAGGATGGACCCTCTTAAGAAATAAAAGTAGCCGTCTCCACGGGAAAATCATCTGTGGATGTGCTACAGTTTTGTTGAATTAAAGATGAAACGTTTTGATATTTTAGTAAGCATTTCTATGTTTGGAAAGAACATGAAACATGTATTACACAAAATAATAAGCAAAAACTATGTTTAAGAAATCCACTCTCTTTTTCCCTTTCGTGCCTCCCACACCCTGAAAATCTGTTTTCAGGATTTCTGGAAAAATGTAAAACAGATCTGTGGGATCTGTGTTGTTTTTCCCTCATTTGCATCCTTGATTCATCCTATGCTTTCTGCACATCCAGACTTTAATAAATGCATCAGGTTGAGACTGTGGGATTTTCTTGCTGTGTCGTTCAAGGTGAAATTGTCAGGATCGGGACTGGTTAATTCAATTACACAAATGATTAACCTCCTTGTCCATGTGCATTACCACAATAACAGCACAACACAGCATCTGTGCCCCGAGTGTCATGCATACTTTACGCATGGAGAAGCATTCGTTTTTATTTTTGTAACTATGGTAGCATTAAATGAGGCATTTAGAATATGATGGGTTAAATCAACAGTGTCACGCGAGTGCATTTTCATTTGAAAGCTTAGTGCGATGAAGCCAAACATACGCATGGACACACCTGAACACACCGAAGAGCTACCAGCAATTCAGCAGTGGCTTCGCCATCCCAGTCAGTTTGCAGTGATCTGGCACCAAACACAGCCTGTGGGATCTAAAGTTTCTGTGCTGTGTTTTGATGGAGAAAAAATGAAGCACATTCAAATAGAGATTCAGGCTTCAAGTGATAAAATGAAAGAAGATAAAAAGCATGCTGATACATCCCAGTGTCTCTATTGTTTTCTATCCCACACTCCCTCAGTAGTTTACACCTACAGTGCCACTTTCTGCCCTCAATGAGGAATTTACCAATTACACTGTACCACACAGCATAAGAAGTATTGATTGTATGTGGACTTTTTCATAGCTTTGAATGCAGAACTGAGAAGCAGTTTGTTGATTGAGTCCCTCAGGGAATAATACTTGGCATGCGTATTTTAAGGATATGATAAAAGAACTGCAGTATTAAACATCCACCTCATCCTAAATGTATTAGTCTGCAGGGAAGTCCTATATAATATTTAAGTCTTGTGAATACTGAGATTTAATCGGTTAGTCAATAAATGTCCATGTGCTTGAAAATAGTTAAAGATATGTGTTTATATTTGCTCGTCTCCTGCAGGCAAGTGCATCACAAAGAGCTGGGTGTGCGACGGGGACATTGACTGCGAGGACCGCTCAGATGAAGAGTCATGTGAGTCAGCTGTCTGTAAGCCACCTAAATACCCCTGTGCCAACGACAGCTCTGTCTGCCTCACGCCTGACAAGATCTGCAACGGCAAAGTAGACTGTGCGGATCGCTCAGACGAAGGACTCATCTGTGGTAATATTGTCTTGTGTCTTACAATCTATCTACTCCGATATTTCAGTATGTGGGCAAAAGAAAATTACGGAGTAATAAATAATTACTGAAAATCTCGTCTAATTTCACAACAGTGGATCAGCCAATTAATATGCTCTTTTACACATGCTTTTGAAATTTATGTTCTGAAAAGCTTCCAGTCAGCATTCAAATTCATCACAAAGCAAAGCAAAGCCATCTAGCTTATACAGTTCTTTTATTCTGTGCATTGTCGCGCTGAAAAAGAGAATATTTTATCAACTGCTGTCACAAACTTGGTAACAGTTTTTGTAAAAAAAAAAAAATACAGCTTTACTCTGTTTTCCTTAAAAGGAGGTTTCCAAAAACAGCCCTTTTGTTGTGGACGACTAATGTGGACAGCTTATCAAACACAAAGTCAGAAAAAAGGTTGGAGAAAGTTTTTGGAGTAGTTGAGTCATACCAGTGTCAACAGATTCTGACAAGTTACGCAGCAGATAATTAGACATATGACAAAACTTGTCAGCAGTGAGATCCAAGCTGACTGTAACGGCTGTTCTTCATGAGGAACATTTACACCCACCTTTCAAGCCCACAAGAGAGCGTTTTATATAAGAGTCACTTTAAATGGGAGGACTGAGAAGAAAGTGTCACAAATCATTTTGCACGATGCACTTTAAAAAGGACAGATTAATGAAGAGCTGATCTGGTATCAGCAGTTTAAGACCGCATGAAGACAACAGTGACAGTAAATGAGTAGCATTTGCATTGCATGTGAAAACTTTTCAGCATTTTAACTTAATTCACAATGTATCACCTTAAAAAAAGTGAAAACGCACGGGTTCCACATTTCAAAGTGGAAGACAATGTTCTCTGCTGAAGCACCTCACTGAACGTGTGCAAGCTCTCACTTTAATTTTTGCCTTATATCTTGTGATGCTGAAAATTGGGTCCTTCAGATTCTGTAGCTTAGAGCCCAGTAAATGACTGGTATCTGTTGTCTGAGAGACCAAAAGGACAGAATATGAGGAAAACTCCTTCCTCCTGATGACGACAAATGTGGAAGTGTTTGTCCAGCAGCCTTCAGATAATAGAGATAATCTCATGTGACTAGCCATTGCCATCTAATCTCTTAAAGTGAGCAGTGCAAACACAAAGGTTCATTTTCAAGAGCATCGCTAGCCAAGCCTCATGGGGGTCTTACAGGACCTTCAAGTGTTATTGTAGCTAAAAAGAGGTCTTCTGTCTCCTCATAGACAATTAGGCTGTGTACAGATGGGACATTAGGGGTCAGATTGAGTTGCATCAGCTCAGTAGAATTCACACTCGCCATTTAGCAGCTATGACCACTTTGCCCGTTTCCCCTCATGTTGAGAAAGTGTAGTTCTTGAAAAGGGAAGCTTAATCACAGCGGGGGGGGAGGCCAGGTCGGTTTCATTTTCACCAATATTCTCCTTCTTGACCTTGTAAACATGAACTCTATTTTATAACTAGATACGGAGCGTGAAGTTCAGACGTGTATTTTTATATAACTTCTGAAAAGAACTGTACATGATGTCTTTTCCTGTTTTGCTTTGAACGCAAATAAAAGCCACTCTTCTTCTCGTGAAGCCGCACCACCTGCTGTTTATGAGCTTGATCATTACACACCACCTTTATGCTTATGATCTCTGCAGCAGCTCTGATTCGAAACATGAAACCGTTTGCATTCATTCTCACTGATGGCAAGCATTTTTTTGCTCTGTAAGACATTTAGATACCATCGCTGCACAACACCAACACACATATTTTTTTGAAGCCTTCTTTTAAGCCTTCCTGCATCATTCTGTCTCTGTGTAGTTTCTAAGATGTTGTGACCTTTCTTTCCCTCAGATTTGTGCCTTGTAGCCAGAGGCGGCTGCAGCCACCAGTGCACTGTGGCACCAGGGAAAGGAGTTGTGTGTTCTTGTCCCCCTGGGCTTCACCTGGACTCCAGCAACAAGACGTGTGAGGTGGTAGACTACTGCAGCCGTCACCTGAAGTGCAGCCAAGTGTGTGAGCAGTACAAGACCACGGTGAAGTGCTCCTGTTATCCAGGATGGATGCTCGACTCAGACGGCGACAGCTGTCACAGCACGGGTAACAGACCCTAGCTTTTTAATGTTTGTTTGAGTGATACTGCTGGCTACTGTGAGCGTGCACTACTGTGGGCATGTGGCCGCAGTAATAATACATTTTGTCCTTGGGCATTCTGTACCTGTACAATATTTGATTCTGAGTTCAAACCTCTTCTGCAGTGACAGGGAGAAATTGAAAAATGTGAGTTTAAATTACACAGTAACTTATTTTTGATTTATTCTATGGACAGTAGAAGCTGAAAATATGAAAACATAATGGGAAGGTCCTTGTGTTAGTGTCTCTAACTGGTAAAAAAAAGTGGAGAGGTAGTCTGAAGAACAGTAATAGATGGTGATTTAGAGTATCTATCTGTTCAAATCCAATCAAATCTGAAGAGGCACCACTGCAGTGAGAACTGTCTGTTTCAATCTCCACTGATGCTGAGTGAGGAAAGCATGCTCTTCCTTCTCAAACCGGCTTTGTTCCTTCATTCGACTCTGCGGATATTCACCTCGGGCCTAATATCACATAAACACACATGTTTAACCAGACTAATATCACATAATAAATTCAGACTTTCTTCTAATGTGATTGCTGTGACTCACTAATCCATTTGATTACACCGCTTTGAAGCGTTTGCGAGACAATAGTTACACACGTGCTCTCGGACTGTCACATTCAGATTTATGGACCTCATTGTGATTACTCGCTTCTCTCTTTCAGCCCAAGATTGATGGCAGTTGCGGCTCTAATCTTACATTAACGCAGGAAAATACACAATTTTCTCTGGAAGCTGATCTGAATTGTACGGCTTCGTCATAAATCACATTTTGCATGCAAACACAAGCATTCCACCTTAATGTTGAAAAAAGCGCTATTGGATTCTTTGTGAAGTCCAGAGCGCACGTCTTCTCTTCCTTTTCCTTTTCACAGCTCAGTAATAAATTGTTGGGGGGGGGAAATGAAGCCACATTTACAAGTTTTCTGCAGAAGTTTGGCTAGTTTGGTTACAGCACCCAAATGTGACATTGAGGCAAGGACAGAGATTTAATTACATTTGTGTGCAAACAGCCCTGTTCCCTAATGTGTGATTTAGCATAAAGTCCTGTGAAGATAAGACTTGCACAAGTTTTTGAAATACTATGTGTAGTTTGTGTAGCTTGTGCGCAAGTGTCCATGTGTGGCAGATTTTTTATGTTTTAGTTGCACACTCCTCAGGAGACGCGCTGCACTGGAGGCAGAAATAATCTTACTGTGTGAGCTAAGCCTCGGTGGGCGAGGCCTGAGAAGTTCAGCATGGAGTGCTGTTCACCAGCTTTACGACGTGTCACTAGATTTAGACACTTCTTAGAGACCCTACGAAATTTATTTCTCAAAAGACACTGCTTACAAATGTATCTACTTTTGTCAGAAAATGGGAAAATGCAGCATGTTGATTCCCAAAGTATTTGTGAACAAATTTGTTTGGCTGTAACCGATGCATATAAATGTGTACCACATTACGGTATAAGCCACTGAGAAATGTTTAAAAGCATATCATCTGCACAGTGTACTGAGCTGAGTCGAAGCTGGGGAAAGGGAATATATTGAAGCAAATTAAGCTTAATTGTTGTAATTACTATGCAAATTTTAAAGTTGCAAAAAGCAGTTGTCATTAATGAGACTTACACTGATTCTGCTCTATGTGTCTTCTGTATGATTCTAGCCATCTCTGCCTCTGTGGGTGCTCAGAGAGATGTGCAGGTCAAAGCTTGTATACAGTAAAATTTACCCAGTAGAAAAACACAAGAACGTGTTTGGCTGCCTGCAATCTTGACTGGTATTATGTCGTTATCCTGTCTGTTATTTAGAAGCTTATTGCCATTTCATTTGAAGCTAGCTGGTTCCAGTTAGCAGAAGAGTTGACATCACCTTTAAAGATGGAAAGGGAATCAGACAGTCCTAGTTTTAAGTAAAGAATGTGGAGCACAGGGCGCCGGGGTGGCTCAGTGGTGGAGCAGGCGACCAAGCTGGAAGCAGGCAGCGCAGGTTTGAGTCCAGGCCTGTCGCTCTTTCCTGCATGTCTTCCCCCAGCTCTTCTCCCATTTTCCTGTCATATCTACACTGCCAATAAAGAATGGTAGTAAGACTTGTTTCAGTAGTAAAAGCTAGCATTATGTGTTTTCTTTCATCTTTTTCTGTCAAAGAGTTTAATCAACTTACTCAGGATACTGTAAAGCAACAATGCTGATCACCTTAAAACAAAGCCACCCATTCATCCATCTTCTTATGCTTATCCAGTTCAGGTTCAGGTGGGGGTGGGAGTGGGGGCGGAAGGGGGTCACCCAGAGAGCAGCTGGTGGACATGTCGCCAGTCTGTTGCATGGCTTACAAGACACATTTTTTGAAAAATGAACTTTGTGTTTTGAGAGAGAATTTGCTTCATGCTTCAGTGTGTGTGTCATGGTGCTGGGCAGTGTTTTGAGTTCCTTTATGTGTAGTTCTGTTTTGTTGTATTTTTCAGGTTGTGTTTCTTTTAGTTTCGATCCTCAGTTTGTTATGGTTCGGTGTTCTGCTACTTAGTTAGTTGTATGTTTTTCTAGTTTCCCTTTGCTCTGGTCTTCCCTGTGTTCCTGTGGGTTTTGTCCCCGTGTTCTGACCCTTTTCGTCTCCCTTCAGCTGGTTCCTTGTGTGGTGTTTGGGTTCCCTCTGTGTTTTCTAGTCCCCGTGTTCTGTTAAATCTGTGTGTGCATTATGGAGGGTGACTTCCTGTTTTATTTTGACAGTCTTTGTGTTTAGTTTTGCTTCCCCTGCGTTTGTTTCACCTGTTGTTTCCACTCTTCCTGATTTCCTTGTGTGTATTTAAGCCCTCAGTTTTTCTCTGTTCTTTGTTGCGGTGTTTTCTGTGTTTCCCTTAGGTGTGTGTTTGCCCCGTTTAGTGTTTTGCTACCTTTTTCTCCCTAACTTTGTCACCTGCAATAAAGCGGTCTAACTTCAGTTTGGTCTCGCGCTGTGCATTTGGGTCCATCCTCTCACCACACAGCCCTTAACTGTGACAGTGTGAGCACACCATCAGGCCTTAGCTGGTAGTGTAGGATGAAGGATTACTGGAGATATGAACGAGGACCCAAAAAGGTCAGCAGTGATGTGCATACACTATGAGGAATGCTGGTGCTTTCCCATTTTGTTTTGATTTTACAAAAATATCAGACCCTGTGGTTATTAAAACAGATTTACTATGGCCATGGTTGATTTTAGTTGTCACGGTAGTCATTTTTTTGTGATTATCTGTTTTGTTTTATATTTTAAAATAATGAGCTTATAGATGTGCTAAATCTCTCTTTGTGGTCACTAATACATCACAGTTACAATCTGGTTGATGTTCACTACATGATGTCCTGGATTGTGAATTCACTCCTTCCCTAGATCCCTTTGAGGCTTTCATCATTTTCTCAATCCGGCATGAGATAAGACGAATAGACCTTCACAAACGAGACTACAGCCTGCTGGTGCCAGGACTGAGGAACACCATCGCTTTAGACTTCCACTTTAACCATAGCCTCCTTTACTGGACAGATGTGGTGGAAGATAAGATCTACAGGGGAAGGCTCTCTGAGACTGGAGGTATACACACACACACACACACCTTGCCCATTTTTCCTCCAAGGCACTGACAGTGATATTGTTCTGTTTAATCCTGCTGCCTTTACACATATTCATGTGTGATGCAGTGAGTTGATATCGTCTCTCCTTAAAAGTTATCTCAGGTCGACCAAAGTTTGAAATTGTGCAGAAGTCTAAAGCTTTAGTGGCACAGCGTCTCCCTCTCATAAAGTGATGAATCAGAGCTTCTCATTTGCTCTTTTTTTTCTGTGGGTGGCAGTGCATTCACTGAGTTCTCTTGCCTTTACTTCCCTCTGTGGAGCAGTAGATATCACCTCTGTAGCTATTCCACCCTTTTGTGAGACACCCACAAAAGCTCATCCATCTGAGAATAGTTGTAAACAGCTGGATTATAAATATAAGGAAACCCATTTACCATGCTTAGTGGAACCCTGTAGAAGGACCCCCCCCCCTTTTTTTTTATTAAAGAGCTTCCCTTAAGATTTTTTTTTAAATTTCTTTGTTTTGAGTGTTTTCCTGAGGACTGTACCAACCACTGCTTTCTACTGACTGTAGTTTTTATCAGTGCAATATATGCTGTTTTCACACAGGTCTAAGCATTGTCTGAAATTACTCAGATGTAGCGCACACTATGACACTATCTTTGACAGATGTGTTTAAACTACTGAAAATATGCCATTTAGTTTAGGGAAGGTGTGGTATCAGGGTTAAAGCATGTGGCTCCCAGGGTGCCCATTGACACTTACCTGGTTCATTCTTGCATGGATTCAATCAGACATTACACTGACTTTGTATGAATCTTCTGACATATTCAAACATTTGCCTTCCAGCATGTAGTTCAGCAGAGTAGTGTTAAGAAAAGTTCAGGCCTGAATGAATGTGAAAAAGGCCTTAGTCACGCAATTGTGTTGCCAATGTTGTTTCAGGGGTAACAGGAATTGAGGTGGTTGTGCAGCATGGCCTTGCCACTCCAGAGGGTCTAGCCGTGGACTGGATCACAGGGAAACTGTACTGGATTGACAGCAATCTGGACCAGATCGAGGTGGCCAAGCTTAATGGAGAAATGCGTGCTACACTAATAGCTGGAGGCATGGAGCATCCACGGGCCATCGCTCTTGACCCAGGACAGGGGTATGATCTGCACTAAGTCCCTCATTTAGCTAGCTCTGTTTTCCATCAGGCACCAAAATTATCAGAATAAAGTCAAGCACAACCTCCCTGTGCTTTTCACTCCTGCATCTACCTCTATGTATGAACATGTCTGCTTTATTGAGGTTCATTAAAGCAGCAGTTATAGAATCGATTCTATTGCGCTTTTCTCTTTATTCCAGTAATAACAACTGATGTACCTAATACCCCCAGCCACTTCTCTGGCTTTGTATGCTTTACTGCCCGTTGTCTCTTGATCTTCAAGAATGTTTTTCTCTAAAACACTAACCAACAAGGAGTTCTGAAAAAAAATGCTCTATTCTTATTTGAATCAGTCCCCTCTGGGCCTAGTTTTCAAATCATGCTGCTGTTTATCCTGCTGAGATGCATGGAGAGAGTATTTGCAGAATAATCTGTGGCTTGGAAATGGCTGATTTTCCTTTGCCCTACAGTCAGCAAGCAAGTCTGCAAAATCAGAGTAATAGGTCTAACTCACTATTAGCCAATGATACTACACATCTGGAGACCTTGTATGTTGCTGCCTAAAGAGCGAGAACTGCAATGAACAAAGGAGGAGTTATTTATATTAAGCCTGGAATGCATGGGACATTGTTTATAGGCTGTAGGCATTTTAGGTATAGTGCAGCAGGTGTGTTTTGTTACAATAATGTGTGCATTTTATATTTATTGTCATATCAGCTCTTTAAATTAGTGTTTGTTACTACACCATGGTAATGTGTTTTAAATCTTCTTTTAAAGACACCTATTTCAGCTCACAAAATCAAAATAATAATACATATGTGTGCAATATGTGTTATTCTAGAAACAGGAAGAATTTAACTTAAGGGCATAATGTGGCAGCCTTTGGGCATTGCAGAAGTTATCATGTTATTATTGTTTTATTTCGCTATATGTGTTTTATTTAAAATATTTGTCACAGTTGAAATACTGATGCTAATATATGCATCATAATTTTCTGTTTCATATATTACATTTTCCCAGAAGTTGACTAAACCTGTTTAGTCAACGGGAAATAGGTCCTTTGTTTATTATTCCTACTCCTTTGCTTTAAGCTAGATGCATGATATTTGGACAAACAAACAAACAAACAAACAAAAATATGTATCTATGCATATTGTATCTACCTGGGTGGAAAAGAGTCGTATTTGAAAATCGGAGCTTTTACCTCAGCAGACAGGTCTATTAGCCCTGTATCCAAACATAATGTCCAACACGACCTTGATGCTGTTTGTGTGCTTGTTTTGTGTATTTCAGATTTGTACAGATTTGGGTCAAAAGTTTTCATACGCTGATCATAGCCATGAATGCCATGTTGATTTTGGGCTTTTAATGATTTCTTTGAAGGGATCTTTTTTCCTAGAGTGGAATGATTGTGCAGGATACATTGTTAATGACTTAAGAAAACAAGAATTGGTGTTTGAATTTATTTATTTTATATATTAAAATGTATTATTTATGGATATATTTTATGTATTTATTAAAATTATACATATAGACAGGGCAATATATTGAACCTCATATATTGCCCTGGTACAGGACAAAATATAAATTATTCTATTGTATTTGCTATGTTTCTTTTTAAAAAATAGCAGTGCCTTCGATGGCTGCAAGGCCACAGATGCTCATCTCCCCTGTTTGTATGATTTGTTTGTCTTTTCTTGGATGGGTGTTCTGGAACATAATGTCATTGTGTACATTGTGTACAATGACTAATAAAGGAAACTTGAACTTGAACTCAAATATATGCATACAGCCCCACCAATATTTGATTGGCCTTCTGGCATAACTCTCTTCAGCAGAATTGGTAAGTTAATTTGCTGATTTCCTGGCACAGGCCTGGCTTTAAAGCATAGTCCACAAAGTTTCAATAAGGCTGAGGTCGGGGCTTGGGGAGGCTATTCCAGATGCTAAATGTTAGCCTGCTTTATCCATTCCAAAACTAGTTTTGATATGTTTTGGGGATTATTGTTTTTTGGAACGTCCAATTATGTCCAAGTTTTAACCATCTCGATGATGATTTGAGGGGAAGTACAGTTGAAGAATTTGGAGGTTTTTCCTGCTTGTTCATTATTACATTCATTTGTGCAACCACAAGCCAAACAGCCCCAGAGCATGATGCTACCATCACCATGCCTTACAGTGTTCATACATTTGAAAGCCTCCCTTTTACTCCTCCAAACATATGTATGCTGTACAATCATTTCACCCTGGAAATAGAATACTTCAAAGAAATCATTAAGAGCTTAATTTACCACGACATTCATGAGCTGACATTCATGCCCAGTGTATGTATGACGACTAACTACACAGTAAAATATGTGTATTTACAGCACCATATTCATTCTCGTGAAAGTTTTTAATATAGTCCTTCACAGTTGAAGCACTGCCCCCCCACCACCACCACCACCACCACACACACACACACACACACACACACAAGACTCCAATCCCCGACCAACATGTGTGACTCCACAAGTCAACCACTGAGGAGTTTTTGTCATTTTTGAACATTAACAAAAATTTAAGACGTGTTAAAAATAACATTAGTATTTACATTAGTCACTTTTTCTGAAATTAGGTATATTTGTAACCACTGCGGTGCTAGAAATATAGTTTATTTTACACTCTCTCTGTCTACAGAATATGTCATTAGCAAATTAAGCACGACATTAAATCAAATTTTCTCTGCTGATGGTGTGTTGCTAGTATTTCACATGAGGTGCTTTCGTTGGCTTAATGCATCTCAGAACTAACCAGGAGTTGTATATTTTGGCCAGTGCTTTTAAGATTAGAGCAAAACCCAGACATTCCAAAAATCAATTTAACACTCTTAAGAAATGAGTAATCTGCTCATGCACTCCCCCTTTAGTACTCTTTCACATTTGGGAGGATGACTACAGTACATTTCGTGGTTGTGCGGAGTAGGATTAATGGGTGCTTTTGGTGCCTAAAGGCGCATTTCCATTACAGGGCAATAATTCTAATCTAATTACTCAAATCCACTCAAAGTAGTGGGTCATTGATCAGGGAGGCCTTATCAAGTGAATAAGGCTATTGATCTGGACAAGGATATTTCTTCCTAACACAGTTTCGTTGTCGTCGGTATGTGATTTAAGCTTGAGGACCCATTTTCTCCTCAGTTCTGGATGACTTTGTGGACCAACGTGGGATAGCATTGATGTTTGCTGTGTTGGAGTCGGACTCAGGGTAGTGTCCTGGTCACATCAATAATGGTGTTCATTTTCAGGCCTCATTGAGCTGTGAAAAGTCATAATAAAACAGATGGCCTCCCATTTCCAGGCCTGTCACAGATGTTGAGGGTTGCACTGGATCGCTGGTGCTGTTCTTGGACAATCATCACTGCCACTGTTGGTGTTAATACACACAGTTACAGCATCATTTTATTGTGTGCAATTACCATCTTTTTCATCTTTCTGGCTTTGATAAACAACAGCAAATGACTGCTCATAAACTCTAACAGACATTTTTGTGGATGTATATTTTTTTCTTTGTATATTGTTGCTATGGCTTTTACTGAAAAAAGCAAACAGATAGATGATCAGCGCAAACTGATTTCTACTTTTATTTTCCAAGGATCCTCTTCTGGACTGACTGGGATGCTACTTTCCCCCGAATTGAGGCTGCATCAATGAGTGGAGGAGGCAGACACATTGTGTTTAAGGATATGGAGATTGGAGCCTGGCCTAATGGACTAACACTGGACCATTTGGAAAAGAGAATTGTTTGGACCGATGCACGGTTAGAGTTTTCATGTTATGTGTGGAAGCATTCACACATTTTATGACTTTTAAGACATGTATGACATTAAATGCTGCAGCAAATTCCCCATTCCCTGAGTAAAATTTTTACTTTTCATTCTCCCAGTAGGCATTAAATAATGGAGAAAATGTAATATTTAGTACAATGGCCATCTCTCAGTTTAAGTGGGTCTTGAACAATTTAGTAGTTCCATCAGTGGACTGGAGGGTTTCACTTTGATCTCCCTATATCCACTCTTCCCTTTCAATGCATTTGAAGAGTAGTTTAAAACTTTGATATGCTGTTGGTCTCTCTTGAACAGCTCCGACGCCATTTTCTCTGCCCTCTATGATGGTACTGGGGTTATTGAGATCCTCAGGGGCCACGAATACCTATCCCATCCCTTTGCTGTGTCTCTCTTTGGGGGCAATGTCTACTGGACAGACTGGAGGACAAACACTTTAGCGAGAGCCAATAAGTGGACTGGGCAAAATGTCACAGTCATCCAGAAGACAAGTGCTCAGCCTTTTGACTTGCAGATCTTCCACCCCAGCAGGCAACCACAAGGTGAGCTCATTATTTCTGTCTTTACTGTTGGAAATGAGAAATTCAGTCAAAAGAAAAGCTTCAAATGCACATTGTTTGGAAGTGCAAAGGTTATATGTGCGTGTTCACCATATAAAACCGTATCATCACTGTGACAGCAGTGCTTATTTCCTAATAGGAATTTGTATGAAACAGAAAGGTAGCAGAATTAGAAAGGCTAAATTATAACACTCAGTTACAATAACACAAAAAAGGAATTTGGGTTTAATCCTCTAGTACCACTGGATATTGACCGTGGAACATTGTTCTTTCAATCTCAGTCTCATTTAGCAAGGGGAAGAAAAATTAAGCATATTGCAATTAATTTCAGCTTCTACCTCTGCCCTAATTTGGCCTGTCAGTCAATGAACATGTGTCTGAATGAAAAAGGTAGTCATGCAGAGCATTGCTGTAGCTAGCTTGAGTTAATGGTACCTTTTGAATGCTTTTTTTCACCATCCATATTATTGTAATTGGCTTATACTACTAAAGGTTTTTTTTTTCCTTGTACAAAATGTGAATAAAGGAAGCTGCTAAATGTGAATCACATCTACCAGCAAATAATTGTGCCATGTCCAATAAGCAAATCAATTAGAAGTGTGAATAGGGTGTTGAGGTTGTAGAAAATATTCAAAATACTTCTGAAACTTCATTAATATTCATTCCAAATCTGTATCCGCATCACCGTGGAACAGGTAATCAATTTTATGAGATGCTAAATAAGCCAAGATTCTGACCACAAAAGATGCAGTGCTGATGTGCTATCTGACAAGAGGCCTACACATGTAAGCCAATTTTTAGTTGATATGCAGATCAGCTTGCAATATATAGTGCCAAGCTTAAAATTAATAGCACAGACTGCATTTTCAATTGACTTTTTTCCCCCAAAATGGGCGGTTTAAAATGGATTTTTGATTTATTTGTAAAACAGATCCATCAAAATAGAACAAAGGATTTTGAAAGATTTTGGTCACATTTGCCAAGAACCTGATTGATGTATATGTCTTGATCACAAATGTCTCTCTTTTGCCAAGTATTAGCTTTGTCCTCCTTGGTGTTCTTCATACACTAATAACTAAAAGTATTTTACTTGTCTGCCTTCACACGCATAGGAATTTAAGTGACTTCCTATTCTTAATCCATAGGGTTTAATATGATTTTGGCCCACCCTTTGCAGCTATAGCAGCTTCAACTCTTCTGGGAAGGATTTCCACAAGGTTTAGGAGTTTTTTTTATGGGAATTTTTGACCAGTTTTCCAGAAGCGCAATTGTGGGGTCAGACATGTTGGATAACAAAGACCTGGCTCCCAGGCTTCACTCCAATTCATCCCTAAGACATTTTATTGGCTCGAGGTCAGGCCTCTGTGCAGGCCAGTCAAGTTCTTCCACACTAAACTCACTCATCCAGGCTTTGTGCACAGGTCTGCAATCATGCTAGATTAGGAAGGAGCAATCCCCAAACTGTTCCCACAAAGTTGGGAGCATAAAATTGCACAAAAGGCTTGAAGCTTAGCTGAAGCATTAGGAGTTCCTTTCACTGGAACTAAGGGGCCGAGCCCAACTCCTGAAAAACCACCCCCACACACTAGCAGAACAAATCAGAGCCAGGCCGGGGTTGGGGCAAATGACCGGGCCTTTTATACCCAAATAATAAAGCTCATCACAACATCATTTTACAACATACACATGCCTGCAAGTGGGACTTACAAGCTTTGGGACCACGGAAAACAATTTTGTCATTTTGAAGTCCATCAAACAGACGAAATATAACACACCAAAAGAACAACAAACACATTAGGCTACATGGTAACTAATGATAAAAACAACACAAATTCAAAGCAGTTCAGCACCACGGATAGCGATCAGATCATTTTGACACCCGCTTTATCTGTTTCAGCTCAGAGCCTGTATCAGTAGCTTTTAAGTTTGGTAAAACTGGCACAGTAGCCCACATGTTCAAAAACACAATTTTATAATGAAGTACTTTACATGCAGTACATACAGCATACAATCAAGAGAGGGCCCACTTTTTCCAGCTCTCCTTGCATGGGATAGAGGCCTGGATCCCTGAAATCTTATCGTCTCTCTCAACCGGGCCCCCTCTATGTCTGGGCTGGGGGCGTGCCATCCTCCCAGCTCCCCCAGAAGCCCCGCCTCTGACCCCACACCATAATCCCTGGATGGAGAAGCGTGATTTGTCACACCAGAAAACATGTCTCCACTGCTCTAGAGTTCAGTGGTGGTGTGCTTTACATAACTGCATCTGATGCTTTCTATTGCACTTGGTGATGTATAGCTTGGATGCAGCGGCTCTCTCATGGAAACCCATTGCATGAAGCTCTCTCTACACTGTTCTTGGTCTAATTTGAAGGCCACATGAAGTTTGGAGCCATTAACGCTGCAGAAAGTTGGCGACCTCTGTGCACCTCAGCATCCACTGACCCCATCATTTTACATGGCCTACCACTTTGTGGCTGAGTTGCTGCCATTCCCAGTCATTTCCACAACATTTCCATGTTATTTATATAGCGTCAAATCACAGCAGTCACCTCAAGACACTTATAGTGTAAGGACTGGCGCTGTTGCACAGGTGGCATCCTACCACAGTACCACACTGGAAGTCACTGAGCTCCTGAGAGCGATCCATTCTTTCTTCTTCCACAAATATTTGTAGAAGCCCTCTGCATGTCAAGGTGGCTTGTTTTATACACTTTTGGCCATTGAAGTGTTAGGAATGCCTTGAAGGGTGAGTGACTACTCACTGCTGTATAATACTGTAGTAAATACTGCAGTATAGTGAATGTGAGCCACAATTATTAAACCCTTTAACATTAAATTGTTTTATCGATAATCACCAACTTCTGTCAGTAAATCTACGGTACATGTACACACTGAGCAACCTCGGGCTTTATGAACCTTAGGTACCAGAGTGATGCAGAAAGTTACTTTAGCCTAATGGATGGATTGGTGGATATTAGAGAGTGAAGAGCAGCCTTACTGTATGAGAATGAGCAATAATGATTCTGTTCATTTTAATCAGACTATTACTAGTTAGATTTAGGAATCACCAGAGAGTCCACGATATGGTATTATCACGGTACTTGACTCCCAGTCTGATGTGCTGAGTTTTGCAATAACATATTCTGCAGTTTATTCTGATTTATTTCAGATTGCATCCACAAAGGTAAACCTTGTCAATTTTATTTCATCTAAGTCTCTTCCTCCCAATTAATTTTTATTCCTGCAAAATGGGATTTTCAAGCAAACAGACTGATCAATACTGTCATGAGCATCAATAAATACATGTCGCATGGACCTGACAAACTGAACTGTGTGTGGCAGAGTGTAGGCCAATTGTCTACTGTAGTATTACACATATTTTGAATGTGAGACAGCAGTCGCCAGTCTTCTGACAGATAATCACATGGACACAGCTGGCCCAGCTGTACCCAGGCTCTACAGCTCTGTTCAGCCTGGGTACAGCTGTGTGCAGAAGTCACAGTGGCTTCACATACCTGGCTTCCAGCATCCTGAGGATTGACAACTCTGTATGGATGCAGGTCTTTGCACATAAAGTAGATGGTGGATTGTCTTATTTTCTTAGCTCTGGGAGATAGCTTTGTCATTCTAAGTGTGTCCTGTGCTGGTTGTTTTTTTTCAGTTGAGCTGATTTAGTGTTCACTTTGCCGTCAACGGCTAACATTATCTCAGGATAGCGGGGCATGAGATGAGCCCTCTTATTCATAGTTTTCACAGAGTATTTTACTTTTGTACAACACTCCTCGCAAATCTCATGTGTCACAGCCATCTCCTTTGTCCCACCCTTGTTAAGACAAAATAACTATGTTTGATTTAAACACATATGGGGCAGTTTTGATTTCTCTCTCAGATGCCTCCATCTTTTTTTCACCAGCATCCTTCCTAGAAGAAAAAGAAAAAAAAGCTCAACAGCAATACCTGGTGCACTAAAAAAAAAATAAATAAAATGAAATCCATCCTCTTCCACTTATGAAATTCAAGGTTGCAGGAGCCCATTCCAGCTGTCATAGGGCAAGAGGCAGGATACACCCTGGACAGGTATCACAGGGCCAGCAAATTGAGACAAAACCATTCATGCTTACATTCGCACCAAGAGTCAGTTTAGAATCACCAGTTAACCTAAATCCCTGCTTGTCTAAACCCACAGGCATGGGGAGAACACTCAAACTCTATACAGAAAGGCCCCAGACTGGATTCAAACAAATGCTCTTCTTGCTGTGAGGTGACAGTGCTAACCCCTGCTCCACTATGCAACCCTGAAAAAGCAATTGATATTATTATTCTTGTGCTAAAAGTTCAATTTGTATCTGCTGTTTATATAATAAAATATTGATTGGTGTGTCCCTGTATGCAAAATGTTGCAGTCCTACGCTGTATCAGTTTTTCTCCCACACACCGCTTCTTAATGAGCCTCTTCACTAAATTAAGCAATCTTGTAAAAATAGCATCACATCGTGAAAGGCCCTGTCCCAAAACAGCGATCTCCAAGGTTAAACGTCAGCAATTCCACTGCTGTGCAAGTGTGTCACGAGTTTCCTTCCTTCATGTGTTTTTCCACGAATCAGTGAGTGCGAGTAAATGCAACTGCTTTCCCAAAGAAGACAGTAAGCATGTCTAATCCTTTCCAAAAAAGCTCAACTGGGGATGAGTTCACTATTAGTCACTCTAGCCAGAACCTATGTGATGCTTCAGTAAACCGTGAACATCTGGAACAAAAAAAAAAAAAAAAAAAGAAGGGTGTGGGAGAAAAAGGGGGGAGAAAAC
>VUQK01043262.1:4976-19864 GCA_015106715.1 Bujurquina vittata | reverse complement strand
TGGGAGAGCTGAACACCAACACACAGCTTCTCTCTGAAGCTATTTAGCAGGTTCCACAGTGGAGCTCCACCAGAGGCATAAATGGCCTTTAACTGCATGACATGTCAGGTTTGTAAATTAGTCCCAAGGCCTGGCAATTATGATGACTAACAGGTTGACTATATACAGAGCAATAAGAAGCCTATATTATGTCGTTACAAAGAGTCAATCACGCAAAATAAATCACAGAAAAAGAGCTCAGCCGTAGTCATTAGACTGCCACAGTCATCCGTTGCGGTACCAAATTTCTCTTTTGAGCTGTTTAGTTTGAAATCAGTAATGTTCCATATATATCAGCACTATAGATTTGTGCAAGTTAAAGTAAACTTGTGCAAATCTTTACATAAACAGACTATTTATGGATGAGACCGAAAATGAATGTGTTTCTCCTATTTTTCGAGAAGCAACAGCTTTTACTGCCTCGCCACGGTGGGCTGATTTTAAAGTGTATTTTCTGCAAACAAATCTGAAAGTTTCAAATAAACCAACGCTTCGGCTGCGATGCTGTCGCCTGTCATTCCTCAAGACTGCGATTCAGCCAAATGCAGCACTGTTAAGATGTCTCCTTATTAGCACACTTAGTCAGCTGGGTGTTGTTTCCAGAATGCAGAGACAGAGTTGCTTTTTTTTTTCCCCTCAGTCTTAAATGAGCCACATTTGTGATGCAATGAGATTCTCCAATATGTTACTGAAGGAGCTTGGGAAATAAACTTTGAATGTGCTTGTTTGACATGAATCATCCAGAGCAGAGAGAGAAATGCTTTTGTTGGACGCATGAAATATGACTGCAGCATGATGAGAAATTATTGAACTGTGGGTGACTTTCTTTAGTCTGACTGAGGTGATTTATTCTGAATAGAGTACAGTATGAAATGGGGAAAAACTCGGTCCTTTGTATTGCGCCTACAAGGGCACTGCTCAATTTAGTTTGCTTTGCAAGTTTAGTATAGTAGCGCAGTAATAGAAGTACCAGTGACACTGTCACTCTGGGTGCTAAAATGAGATTTAAAATCTATTTTTATTTGGATAACTTGTAATTTATTTGCACACCTCTTAACCTCTTCAGACCAAATTCAACAAGAGAACAACCTGAAATAAACCCCACAGGGGCAGAGGATAAGTGCAGATCAGCTGAACTGTTGCAAACCGACATTTTCTCTTTGTGTTTAAGAAGAAACATCTTAAAATATTTCACTTAATTCTCTTAAGAGGGAGTGACTTTTGTTGAAAATTTACGTCGGTGCTTTCACTTCTTGTTTTCAGGACGACCACACTTTCATGCTTTAATTATGCAGTATTTATCATTACTCTTTTGCTGTAGTACAAACTCATAATCATAGTGGTTTACAGCTACGCTTTCTTTCTTTTTTACATGCGTAGTCAGGCAGAGACGTAGATGACACTGTCCACATCCAGTTATTATTCCATCTGATCTCTCAGCTTGTCATTTTTTTTTGTTGAGTGTTCTTTTTTCTTTCTCTTTCCTGTCTCCCCATCAGTTTCTAACCCGTGTGAGAAGAATGATGGACGCGGTCCCTGTTCACATCTGTGTCTCATCAATTACAACCGCACAGCATCCTGCACCTGTCCACACCTCATGAAGCTTTCAACCAACAAACAGTCCTGTTTTGGTGAGTGAGAACATCTTGATTTAAAAAAAAAAATTCTCCTAATAAGAGTACACATAGTTTTTGTTTTTTGGATGTCACCAGCACCTACAGCAGTTATTATTACAACACATTTACCTGAAAAAAAAAAAGTCCACTATGCCACAGTTATTGATTGCGTAATTATCTCACCAGCATTGAAAAGGTTCCTCCTGTATGTGCGGCGGTCTGAAATCCGTGGTGTGGACATTGACAACCCTTACATGAACGTCATGACAGCTTTAACGGTGCCGGATATTGACGATGTTACTGTGGTGGACTATGATTCCCAGGAGGAAAGGATCTACTGGGCTGATATCAAAACTCAAACCATCAAACGTGCATTCATCAATGGCACCCAGCTTGAGACCGTCATTTCTTCAGGTGGGTTTATTCCAGATATTAATAAACAAAAAGATACGCCCAGAGTTTTTGTTTGTTTGATTAAAAAACAACAACAAAAAACAAAATAAAATACAGCTCAGTGGGATTTAAGTCTAGAGACTGTGCTGGCCACTCCGTGTTTTTAGGCTTACCATCTTTTTCTTCTTTTTTTAAGTATTGTAACTCAGCTTGACTCATATTTTGGCTCATTATTTTGGTATAAAACGATCCTCTGACCAACGAGGCGCATACCAGAGGGTACTGAATGGGACTGCAGAATGCTGTGGTAGCCGTTTTGGTTCAGGGTGCCTCTCCAACCTTGACCTGTCAAAGCTTCAACTCCAGGTCTTCTCTTTACAGTTGAAACTGAGACTTGCTCACTACTATGACCAATATTAAGCTGTGCTGGAAGCTGTGGTCCTGTGAGCCAACTGTCGTGAAAGCTGTTTACTCTCAGAAACGTGTCTTCCAGTTCTGTTGTGGCTTTGGATCTGAATCTTCCTGTCAGCAGTTTCTGAGCAGTTTTTGATGGTGAAAGAGACTGCTGACTGAAATGTACATTATTTTTCAGTTTTGGCTAACTAGTTATTCATTTCCATAAAACTGCTGGAATTTCCACACACAAAAACCCCCCAAAAACTGGAAGAGCTATTCATTATACCAAAGTGTGGTAATTATTATATGTTATATTAATTATTACAGAAATGATTTGCCCTTTTATCTTTATTTTGCTTGTCATTTTAGTTTATTTTAGTTTGTGTAAGCACACAAGCCTGACAGCTTTTTCATGCCTTTCCTGACAGATATAGTCAACTGCCGCGGTCTGGCTTTAGACTGGCTCTCCAAGAACTTATACTGGCTGAGCTCTGAAAATGACGAGTCACAAATCAATGTGGCTCGCTTTGATGGGTCCCTAAAGACGTCCATCATCCACGGCATTGATAAGCCAAGGTGCCTTGTAGTGCACCCTGCCAAGGGGTAAGTAGATTAGAGCAGTCTGTGCACTTTATGAGAACTTCACCTTCAGTGCATAGTATTAAGAAGCCTCACCTGGAAAAAAAAAAAGAAGAAAGAGGGATCAAAGCCTTCTTGTAAAGAAAATGTTATTCATGCTTGAGGTGTTTTCACAAGATTGTCAAACAAAATGTGCTGGCTTACACCGGCTTACATTCAGTTTGAAGTTTAATTATAGAAAACGTAACATCCATTGATTATGGTGTATGACACACGATATATTACGCCTAATTGGATTACTACATATTCTCTTCACATGCAGGAAAATGTACTGGACAGATGGCAACACCATTAACATGGCCAACATGGATGGGAGTAACAGCAAGGTCCTCCACCAGAATCAGAGGGATCCTGTAGGTCAGTATGAGAGCTTTGGATAGTATACTGAAGCAGACCTCCTATTGAGCTGTATCTGAGCTTTGATCTCAATATAATTAACCAGATTATTAATTTACATGATTTACAACAGATCTGCTTCTCCTGATATGTTAATAGTGGCTCTGCTTTGTGAAAAAAGTGTACCCCACTGCAAACATCATAGCATCTCAAAGAATAGAGAGATACCTGGGTGTATGTGCTGGTTATGATTCCATTTTAAAATAGTTTAACTCAAATAGTGGTGTGCATTTAGAAAGGGATAGGCAGTCTTTGCGTTCTAAAAAAGCAGGGCAAAACTGCAGTTAGCAGCTACTAATGTATGCTGAACTGACAAATAGAGTTGTTTGATGACAGTGTGGTGGAGTAAGGTTTTCCGCAGATAAAAGACAGCCCCATACAGACTGTATGGGAGAATGGGGGAAATGTTACAGTTTGGGTTTGCTTTATTGCCTTAGGGACTGGGCAGCTTACTGCCATTAATTTAAATATAACTTTTGTATCAAAAAGTGCATGAGGATAATATGAAGCCATCTGTCGCAAAAGTTGAAATGAGACGTGGAACTGGACCATTCAGCTGAATAATGACTTCAATCAGAAAAGCAAATCTACCCCGAAATGGATCAAATAGAACTAGATTTGAATCCCATTAAATTGCGGTGAGGAGATTTGAAACAGGCGCTACATTCTGGAAAAATGTCAAATATTTTGTAACCAAAGAAATCTTCAACGCAAGAGTGAAACTTAAGAGACGGGTGAACAATATTGTTGTTATTAATAACAAAAAAGTTTTACCTAATAAATATTGTGATTTTTATTTCCCCCTGAATAATGCAAACACTTTGTGGATTTTTTTTCTATGCCACTGTTATTTCTATGCACTGTTTCAATTAGATTAAAAAAAACGTATTTTCTGCACATTTCTAAAAAGACAAAAGATTATTACACGGCATGATAATAAATAAAGAGAAATAGGAAGAGTCCAAACAAATACTTTACTGCAAAATAAGACTTCAATAGATTTAATGTTATGCAAAGACAATCAACTATATTACCAACAAAATTCTTTAAGAATTTAAGAAATTGAACAAGAACAATAATGAGCATGAATGACCACAAACACTCTTTCAGCCTACTGTTGTGTAGCCAGTGGGTGTCTTGCTGGCACGGACACTGTACTGTGCCATAGGATTTTTCTGTAGTTGTGCTCTTCTCTTTAGTGGACCACCAGAATTAGCATCTGTCTGTTTATCCAGAAAATAAAAAGGACAATGTGGAGTAGCGTGCACATGGACTTTTGGCAGCTTAGACCTTGTTACTATAGTGTGATGTATTTTTGCACAACAGATTTTCACAGAAAATTCTATCAGTATTCACCGGATTGTTAGTTGGTGCTTTCTGCCTAATGTTTCTCTGCATGTTCATGAGATTCATATTTCTGTTATTACCAGCTGTAACAGCATGAATATTTATCTTTCTTCCTGTGTGAGTCTGCTTTTGTGGCTGTCTGCCTGTGTGTCATCATGGCACAGGCATCTACTGTGGTGTGAATTACCACAAAGGCAGTTTTGCATTCTCTGGAAGGTGTATGTATCGTAGATTTTACTATCTATGGGCAGATTTTGTTTTTAAAAAGGGGGTTCAAACTGTGAAAGATAACCTCAGGAAACGTAACAGGTTGCGCAAACATTAATATTTTCAACAAGTGCTGTGCTCTCAGTACTCAGAGGCATCAGGAAGATGCTGACTAGTTGTACCTGACAATAAGTTTTAGCTTGATTTAGCAAAAATAATCATCTGTTATTCATCTCTACTAGCTTTTGTTACATAGCTCAAGGTTAAACACCCAATTTGTCACACAGAGCAGCATTGTCTTCACCACATTTTTTTTTCCATTCTCCTAGGCCTGTCAGCAATACAGATAGGATGGGGCACCATATTTCACTGGCTTCATTTATGATTATGGGGCAGACCTGGGGACAAGAGTAAATTAATGATGCATTGTGACTGTGAATCTGCCAGACATAAATCCAACACATGGTGGGAGGCATTGAGTTGTCTAGAGGTACACAACTGAAATTGCTTTTAGCTCCCACCATTAACAGTGATATTCTAGCCATTATATCAGCCAGGAAATGGATTCAAAAGCAGCCCTTTTCGTGCTTGTTCATTTTTCATGCCAGCTGGATTTCTTTTAAACAGATCCCCCATAAATAAGTATCAGTAAACACATGAACACATCTATTAGCCCACCCTCAAACAAAAGCAGAAAATACTTAAAGGTATTTATACAGCATCATAACAATGCATTTCGGAACTGCATCACCTTAACCTGCATGTAGTATACCTATTTTTATATGCACTTTATCGTGAATACCCAGCAAAAATACTCAGTACCATTTTTGATACCACTGAGGAAACCAAAGTAAGAGGCTTTTTTTTCTAAAGTAAAAATTAGAGCAATACTGTCCTGTGCTAATGTATTCAGCTATAGAATGTGTGCTATATTCTCTTTACTGATTGCAGAGTTGTTAAAGTAGACTGTCACTGTTTCTATCTAGTTTCTGGTAGTCTTTTTCTCAGCTTCAATCTGGGACTTTATGCAAAACTCAATGTGTTTTAGACACAATTAATTATCCAGTTAAATTAAAACTGTCTATTACTGAAGGGCACTGAATATTGAATGTTTGCTGCCTAGTTCCAAGATTAAAATTATCTAGTTACTACCTTAAGGGTAATTTAACAGACAGGTGTAGTTCCATGCTAGGAGTTCCATGGCGTTAAGGTGTATGCCGGCCAGGTTAACATTAATGATAACTGTTTAATATGTCAATGTTGTCAGAACAGGAATTTTACTGACCTCAAGAAGTTCTTCATAAAGACCAGGCTGTCAGGTTTGTTACACTACTGTTCATGAATTTAGCTGCTAGTGAGAGGAAGGACTGTGTGCCTGCCTGTCTGCAGCAATCTTGTGTGAAGATGTGTGCCAGCTGAAGTAGTATCTGAGTATCATTTTTTTAACAACCCTACTTGGTACAAGTTGCCTACAGTAACTAAAGTACTGAATTTCTAAAAAAAAAAAAAAAAGTGCTGTTGGATTTTCAAAATTTTGGTATTGAAAAGTACTGTGAATAATGGTTATGGTGACATCCCTCGATGGAACCCAAAATATGATAAAAAAGATGGTTTGACATAGACATATACTAAATAATTCTCTTTTTTACTGTCGCAAATGATTAAGCTGAGAAATATTTTACATATTACATGGTAATATGTACATGGTAATTGTATTTAGTGCTCAATTTTATATCTATTTTGTTTCAATTTATTACTTAGTTTATATGTCACTAATTGAAAAAAAGTCTAGGACACCCATTGCTAGCTTGATGTCCACTTTTGGCGTGTCTTTTCTCAGGCCTCTCAATAGACTACGCTGCCAACAAGCTATACTGGATAAGCTCGGCCAATGGGACAATCAACAGGTGCAATCTGGATGGCAGCGGGCTGGAAGTGCTCGAGACTCTAAAGAGGGAGTTAGCCAAAGGCACAGCTCTGGCCGTGATGGGTGAGTGGAGCTTGTTACAAGTACATCAGATTGCCACTGAGGATTACTCAGAGTGTGAAAGGATTACATGTTTAACCAGTTAAGTGGCTTTAGAATGGAGCTATTTAGAGTGCGCTCGCAAACAGCTGCGCTTCACTCAATGTGAAGAATTAGGGGCATTAGATAATTAAAACACAACACAGCAATGATTGATGATCGATTTTCTCACCCTTTTCATAATGAAAAGGGTGGAGGATGTTCATTACGGAGTGATTCTTGGTATCAGTGCTGAATCCAATGTGTCACCCCATCTATCAGGCTGTATGTTAATTTTGAATGCCTGAAATCTAAGTCAGCATATTGTGGATGAAATCTTACCTGCAGAAAACATTACAACATCAATGCAGCTATACCAGATGATTGTATGATGCTTGTAGCTAGAAGATTGTGTTGTCTTTTTGTTATCAAGTTTGTTTTGTGTCTGGGTATGTGCACATATCTGTGTATGTGTATTTGTGTTTTGCTGTTCGATTTCATCTGTGTTTTATTGTCTTCTACCTGCCCAGGGACTGGAAATTAGCTTATAGCTAAATCTGATACAATGCATCTTTTCCTTCTATGTGATTATTGTGTACATAGTACCAGGGCCCCGAAAGAAAAAAAAATATATAAATTGGGGAAGACTTGAAAACAGCCAGTTTTCATGGACATAAGGCAGTCCATTAGCTAAACAAGATATGGACCAAGATTTGGATTTTCACCACCTAGAAAATGCTGCTAAAATTATACACCATGTGCCTTCAACATCTACCTGTCAGTGAAACAAATAGTTCGACTTCAATTATTGTCTTTTTAGGCGATTACTAAACTGCTTTAAAATTAGTGAAATAAGTTGTGTGCACAGCATGGAAATGTTTAGGGAGCTTCTGGGGGATAAGACCCCATCAATACGAAATTATTTTAAGTGGCAGTGATACCATTTGCTGCACAGCAAAATGCCCCTGATGGACTCCACTGTACAGACAGAGAGTGGCGGAGTAGTGGTGAAGAACACTGTCAAAAATCTCAGCAGCAAAGCTAACGGTAAGCTCAGTGGGAGGCTCTATAGAGTCTGTTGGATATTAAATCTGGGGGTGAATGGGTTGGTAGAGGGTTGCAAATTGGCGCTGAAATGAAAGCATGCGGCAGTAGAGAAAGAGCCAGATTTAAAAATTAATATCAGCACAAAGATTGGATGCCCTCGGTACCACCGAGCAACCGCGTGCTAGTGCTAATGGCCATACCCGCTTGCAAACTATGATGACAGCGACCCGTTCCGATAGCTAACAGGTGAAATTCTCAGCCCAGTGCAGGGTGATCAACCACCACATGCACAGCGTAGTCATCCGGATTTCTTTCCCTGTAGAGCAGTGCTCTGCTGCAATAACCATGTTTCAAATATTACTTAAATCGCATTTCATTCTTTTCACTTTTGTTTCACTTTTTTTGTTGTTGTTTTTGAACTGCAGAGAATCAGAATTTTAAATTGTCTCACTTCCACACTACTGCACCTTGACAACTGGGAAACCTCCCAGCGAGCTATGTGAATGCATTACACTTGCCAACACTGGTAATTAGAAGAGAGCAAGCAGGCTTATTGAAGAGAGATTTTTTTGGTTTTGTGTGTGGTTCTCAACCAAACTGCATTTCGGAGGGGGCAAACAAACAAAAACAACTATAATAAAATAGAAGACTGTTGTCCTGTTGTCAGACGGATACTGTGTGTTCTTGAAGTATGTTATTAATCATGACAGGCCTTCGTTTTCTGTGTGGTGGGTATCTGTCAGCATGTGCAGAGAGCATTAATTACTGTGTTGCAGAATAGCACAGCAGTGGCAGAATGGAGTCCCACTGTTTTGTATGCTATTAGATTTGTGCAAGTGTAAGCTACAATTTATAGGTTCATTTTTATAAGCATTTTTTTTTTATAGATAATAGTTTGGCTATGGTGGAATGGATGTTGGGAGACTTCATTATTGCATTTCACAAATGGGATATAGAATGTGATGTGACATAGACTAATAGCTTGGTTCCTGTGCAGGAGTAGGTACAGCAAAACAGTGAAAGATGTCTGTACGGATCCATCAATCACAATTAACGGCATTTTGTTATCTTGAAGAAACTGAATGGTAGAATGAACCGTACTTTGCTTTATTACCATCACGTTTTGTAAAACAGAGAAACTGTACTGGTTCAACACCAGTAATGGAGATATATTGATGAAGTCAAGTATTTAAGAATTATATGGCCTTTTTTAAGACAGCACGGTGGCGCAGTGGTTAGCACTGCTGCCTCACAGTTCGAATACCATCTGGAAGGCCTGGGTTTGATTCCACCGTGGCCCGGCCTCTTTCTTACTGTGTGGAGTTTGCATGTTCTCCCCGTGTCTGCGGGGGTTTCCTCCGGGTACTCCGGTTTCCTCCCACTGTCCAAAGACATGCATGTACTGGGGTTAGGTTAATTGGCCAATCTAAATTGCCCACAGGTGTGAATGTGAGTGTAAATGGTTGTCTGTAACTCTGTGTTAGCCCTGGCTGGTGACCTGTCCAGGGTGTCCTGCCTCTTGCTCTATGTAAGCTGGGATAGGCTCCAGCCCCCCCCGCAACCCTGAAAAGGATAAGCGAATGGATGGCCTATTTTAATGATATTTCACAGTTTGTTTTTATGATGATTTAATAGATAATCTATAAAATATCGTTTTTTTCCTGTTTACCTGATTATACAGTAAGATCTATAATTTGACTAAGACAACATTTTGTGGTTTTGCTTCTGTACATACCACAGTGGATTCAAAATCAAATATCTGATATATGATAGAAGTGCAGATTTTCAACTTTGAGGATTTTTATGTTTTTCATGTTTATACTTAGTTTAACATGTTTACATATTTTTTTATACTTAGTGCCCATTTTCAAAGGCTCAAAGTCATTTTGACTCTCTAGCATAGTTTTAAATAGAAGTATTAATATTTGGATAAAAATCGCTTGACTGCCTGAAGTCTTAAATCCACGGACATTGCTGTACATGGAGTTCTCTCCCATGAAATGCTCTTCTAGGCTTTTATGCAGCCACCTTCAGTTGATGCTTGTTTGTGGGTCTCTCTGGATTCAGTTTTGCATTTAATATCTAAAAAAAAAACGTGCTTTACTAGGCTCAAGTCAGGTGACTGGCTTAGCTATTGAAAAGAATATGTCAGGTTTCTTTTTGGGGGGTTTTGCCATACTTGGCTGAATCTGCGCACAGGTATAGCCCTGTTTACATCAGAATTCATCCTGCTACTCCTGTCAGCAGTCACATCATCAATACACTCTAGTGGCCCAATCCCACATGTCCATCCCATAACACTATAAATTTCTTTCAGAACTGTGCAGGCTTTTTTTTATGTTTTCTGGCAAAAATCTGAGTGTAACCAGTGGTTTGTGTTTTGTTTTAAACCTGCTTACGTCTTTTGATTATGGACATGATGCACCGATCTCCTCGAGAGAGCTCCTGACTTGGTTAGATGCTGTAAAGTTGTTTCTCTTAACCACAGAAATAATCCTGTCATCATGCACTTTAGTTGTGTTCTGTGGTCTTTTGGAACTTTTGGTATTGCCGAACTGGAGAGTGCATTCATTCTGTCCAAAAATATATCAGATTTTGGCCACTTTTTTATTATCTGTTGCTTTTTTGTTTGTTTGTTTCCTTTTTTCAGTCTAATGTTGGCACGCCTCGGTTGCACTGAAATCTCTTTGACTCTCATATTTAAAATTACAGTAAAATTAATTAGTAAACTATTAAATACAAATTTGAGACTTTGGATCAACTTCAGGCATTATGTTTGCATCGTTCCTTTTGAATAAACACTGGAACGGGTCTGAATTAAATCCTAAAATCTACACTTCAATCACATGTTGATTATATGATTGAAAATCCACTGTGGTGGTGCACAAAGACAAGCCTACAAAAATGTTATCTTTGTGCAACAAATTATGGACCTATCTGTATGTTAGAAATAAGAAACAGAAGCAGTTCTTATAAGCTTTATGGTACCATGAATTTATGTTACCATGTTACATGATGCCATCATTCAGTCCTCTTTTGCTGTAGATCTCTGAGCATAAACCTGTAAAAGTTCCAGAGTCAGCTTAAAATGAGGCTGGTGGAAGAGAGCAGGACAGCAGTCAGACAGGTCATTTTCTGCTCCTGGGACTTCTTTTGTGGTTGGCATGTGCACAGTCTGTCAGCGATGCCCATTACAGAAAAGGTCCCTGTTGCAGCTTTAGTTTTGTTGGCATGGTGTTATACCATACACAGTTAAGTGCATTTGCTGACCATTTGCTCTGTTTACTACAAAGTTCTGTATATCTTCTGTCGCTGTCTTTTGCCTTTGTTGTTCAGCAAATTCAGATTAAGAACTTTATGGAAAATGAGCAAATTCATACGTAAATACTAGAGCATGAGGATTGCAATGTGGCTTTACAAATAAATGCATGCATTATCTGCTTTGGTGGTGCACAACACTGTAGGCAGCATTAAACTACAGTATCAGTACCAGTTAATTAAGTACTATTCTATCCTTTGTGGTTACTCAAGCAATCAATGTTAATGAGCATAAATTTGAGAGCCATGTGTTCTCATTTCTGTTCTGTAAAAGCTTGATTGATCAGTTAGTCATATTTGAAGTGGTTAAGGTTACTCCGAAGAACCATTGCGTGTAAATGATGAAAGCTTGTTTACACATGATGAATCTGTATCTCTTGCACAGCAGGAGGTGGATGCAGACATACAACTACAAGCAGACAAGCATGAAAAAGGGGCTTAGCAAATTTGCACTGGCAATCGGGAATGCACTTCTCCGACAGGAATCATACATTTTTCCTGGCTTTTCATTTTGCCTTGATGTCTTAGTGATTGCTCATGCTGGATGTGAAAAGGCATAATGAAGGCACTGTTAGTGACACAAGTTTGACCCACTCGGGTCCTAAGGCTCTGTAATAATTGGATTGGCTTGAGGGAAAAGTGAGGGCTTATTTTGGAAGGTGTGAGTGATCCATCAGCTGTGAATTGCCGGGGATCAAACTAGCAGTTGAGGTGGAAATTGAATATGATGTGCCACAAGCGAGCAATCACACCTAGCCAGTGATCCCAACGGCATTAAATTAACACAGGGTGCAAAGCTAATCTCGGCTAGCGTGCCCTCCAGGGTGTAATGTTTTGTAAACTGCATGAAGACTGTCATTCTCACTCATGGGAATTTGTCTGATTTGTGGAAACGAGTTTTATGTTTCTTTTCAGGATGGCATTCAGCCTAAAGCTATTAATGGAAGTGGGAATTGTTTCTCTCTCTCCCTCTGTGTGTGTGTGTGTGTGTTTGTGTGTGCGTGTGTATGTGTGTTCAATAAAACAAAAAAGTGCAAGATTACCTTCTGGGAGATGATGGTGTAAAATGTATAGGGCACATTTTCTAGGTGGTGCTTAACATATTGGCTTGAATGGAAATGCATTTCTCATTTAAGTTTGGTTGCTAATCGAATTCAAGAGGGTGTTAAATTGCACCAGGTTGTGTCCAGGAGCGGTGCTGGTCTGAATGGTTGCATTAGCGCAAAGCAGAGAAAAGAGAATCGGCTTGTAATTGACATTGCACTAAAAGGAGTCATTTAATGAGTGGTTGGTGCTGAAAATGCAAAGGTGATTGCTCTGGTGTTCACTGTTGCTCCTGAACTCTGCAATGATTTACAACTTTAAATCATTTCAGACTTGTTGGGTTGTCTCCCTCTAAGTGTTTTTTAAATGGAAGCAATATTAAAACTCAGGCTGTTGCTTTGACTTGAACCTTCTACATCTTTTCTAGTTGTTCTTCACCCCCTGGGGGGAAAAGATATGACTTTTAAAACAGTCTATTGTAGCTACATTTGTGTAAATTAAATGTGCATTATGTTATAGATTTTTAATTCTAGTAAGCACCTTTTTAGCATTCTCTTGTTCAATTTTTATCCTTTTTAAACTCATATTATTCCCATATCATGTTTATTCTGTAAGGAGAGAGCCCACTTAACTCCTCTTTGCTTTTCAGCTCAGTGGGGCTGTAAAATTAAGAGTTCCTGTCATGTCTGTAGAGGATACGGCAAAGTGCTTGGCATGGACTGTGCGTCCCTGAATTCTGAAGGTGGCACTTTGAGGGGAGAGAGGTGGCGGTGGGCTTGGTTTACAGCAGTCAGCAGCCTCTGGTGCAAATAGGCACATTGTGCCTCCAGTACATGTTCTCAGTTGCTCAAGTACCTGGGACATCTATTTATAGAAATGTCTGCCCATTTCAGGTAATAATGGAAATGTTTGTTTTTTTCTTAAGTTCAGCTCAATTCGGCTGCATTTATATAACGCCAAATCACTAGAGCAGTCACCTCAGGGCACTTTATATTGTAAGATGAAGACCCTAAGGTAATTTCGTGGAAGAGATTCAGTGGAGGTAAAACACCTTTCTGTGATTGAAGGCTGCAACTCATCAGCAGCAAGTGGGCAGAGAACGAAACAGGAAACCCACTTTTTAATCTCAAATCAGCTCAGAGAATGCCTCAGTTATTAAGGGGCTTTAAGGAATAAGTGTGCCAGCCTTCAGAGATTAGAGTGCAAGCTAAAGCACACCATTTGCACTTGAAATTTGTGATGAAGGATGGAATTTGTGCATATGTTTTGAAAAACTCATTTGCATTATATTGTGATTTTTTTTTTCAGACTTCTCTCTGAATAAGGCAAAATATGGCAAAAAAAAGAGGTGCTATTTGGCACTGCTTTGAAAATGTAGTTATTATGTATCTATGTTCAGACTTTTAAGACATTTTCATTGCTGGTTACAGGGGGAAAACTCTGGTGGGCAGATGATGAATCAGGACAGCTGGGAACAGTCACCAAGAGAGATGGACGGAACCTGGTTATTTTGAGAAATAAGACAAGTGGGGTGGTTCATATGAAGGTGTATGACAGGGACAGTCAGAAAGGTAACTAGTTTCTTTCATATCAGTACACATAGACACATTGTACCTGCTTCCAGTACCTTACTGTTTTCCTTTTGTTGGTTTTGTTTAATACTCAGGAAGAAATCCATGCCAAGTAAACAATGGAGGATGCTCACAGCTCTGTTTCCCAACGTCAGAAAACACCCGCAGCTGTTCCTGCACCGTTGGCTATAACTTGCGTAGTGATCGCATGTCTTGTGAGGGTATGATTCCCAGTTTCCTTGAGCCATTCATTACCCTCAGAGAGAGGTTGTGGATCTGTGTTTAAGTGTATATGAATAATCTATACGTGCCTCAAAGGGCATTCGTGAGTTCTTAAGATTTAATACTTTTATTTATTTGTGGTCTAATAGATCCCTCTGTGATTCTGTAGGTGTTGACTCATTTCTAATGTATTCCATCCATGAGGGAATCCGAGGAATTGCTCTTGACCCAAATGACAACAGCGAAGCCCTTATGCCCATAACAGGAACACTTTTCGCTGTGGGAGTCGACTTTCATGCAGGTATGTTGAATTATATCATAAGATAAACACAGACCGTTAAATCTTTCTGTTGAGCTTGTTGAGACTTTAAAGAGTTGTTTTGTTTGACATTTTATTAAATATGCACACTTCAAATTAGTCCTTTCTTTTTCTTTTTTTGCAGGCTGCAAATGCTGTTTGCTGTTTTGTTTTGTTTTTTTTCCTTTTTTTTAGGATGTGGTCCTTCCTATCTATAAAAGCTGCAGATGTCTGCTTCAGATATCTGCTCTGATCAGATCAGGCTACATAGTATCAATTTTCTATACACACAAACCAGCCAGGGTCGTAACACCATCTATGGTGGAGATGTCAATATATTTTACTAAACA